>JAURVB010005352.1:0-36727 GCA_033002965.1 Piper betle
GCATGCATGTTAACCCCATGCATAAGACGCTGGAGATCTAGCAACTTGGCAGGGCGTCTTCAACAAACTTTGCATGCAAGAATCCTAATGGAAACAAATAAGATGAGGGATGACATACTCACACATTAATGGGGAGGTCGCCTGGACCGGAGATGAGGGATGAAATACTCCCTCCTCTTGCATCTATATACACTTCAACGAGCCCTTTCATTAAATTCTCACACCCCTATCATCCATTGGTATTTCCTAAGTTCAACGAGCCCCTTCATTAAATTCTCACACCCCATCATCCATTGGTATTTCCTAGGTTCAACGACCCCTTCATTAAATTCTCACACCCCATCATCCATTCATTAATAGGTATTTTCTAGGTGACCTTAAGTCGAACCATGACCGGTCGACTTGATAAGCAACCATATCGGTTCATCTATATTTATTTCATAATATTTAGGTTCGAGTCTTGTAATAAAAATCATGGTTTTTACAATCTCCCCAACTTAGAAATATTTCATCCCCGAAATATTATAACAACAAGATGATAAGCATGATTAATTATATCTTCGGGATCTCAGGCTACTCCTGTTATTGCTTCAAGGGCTGACGACACTTATTTTGTAGGTGTCCCGTCCTACCACAATTGTAGCATCGACGGGGCTCACTACATAACCCTGAATGCATCTTGTTGCAATTTTTACATAGTCGATACGGAATCTCCTAAAACTTCTTTTTGCGGTTCCCATCGACATTCCATTATGGTTGATTAAAAAAATTTTTATGCTTACATCGGTTTGTTAGTGAGTCCACTAGTTCCCTAATGACATACCTCATTGGAGAAAGAAAAATATTGAACTCTTCAACAAGGTACTTAAGTCATAAGATGTGAGCTTTTGGGAAACTTGGCTCTGATACCACTTGTAACAACCCAGCCCAAAGTGCAACGTAATGGGCTAAGTCATTTCTTTAAAATGGGTACCCCGGAAGTTAAAGATCTATAGTCCATTCCCACTTATAAACAGGATCTTCTCCTAGTAAGTATTAGATGTGGGACTAAATTGAGGGATCTCATAATCCACCCACCTTAGGAAATTTCGTCTCCGAAATGCCTATACTTGGCCCGTTGCTAGCCCCAGCCCACGACCTTTCTGGCCCATGACCAGCAGCCTAGCCAACGTTCCTAATCCAGCCCACCATCTAACACGGAACCAGGTCGGCTCTGATACCATTTGTAACGACCCGAGCCTAAAGTGCAACGTAATGGGCCTAAGTCATTTCTTTAAAATGGGTACCCTGAAAGTTAAAGATCTATAGTCCATTCCCACTTATAAACAGGATCTTCTCCCAGTAGGTATTAGATGTGGACTAAGTTGAGGGATCTCACATACCCACTCCTCTACTACACAATACATCACCATATGAAGTACATTTTGGCTCTACTCCAAATTATTATTTTTTACGTATGTTCGGTCCGTATGTTACCCTTGTCTTGTTCCTTTTGGTTGGTCAAAACTTCAATACAAGAGTCGTCAATGCATTTTCATCGGGTATAGTCCTTCACATAAAAGGTATAGATGTTATGATCATTCTACTAGAAAAATTCTGATCTCACACCATATGGTTTTTCATGAATCCGTATGCCTTGCCTTACCAAAATCAAGTCCCCCTCATCTCCACCTATGTTTATCAAATGACCCTTCCCAAAGCTACCAGATGTGTCCTCCCCCTCCTCTATTTCTTCCTTTGCCCCGGCTCATTCCCCTCTCACCTCTATGCCCCTCTCTAATCTGCCCTTCCACTTTGTTCCTCCTGTCCCTCCCCAGCCCACCCCTCTGCCCTACCTGATACCTCAATACCTTCCCCTCCATCGCTATCCATTATCTCTTCCCAATTAGATGTTCTGGCCCCTCACTCTTCTCCCTCTCCATCCATCACTTCCTCACAACCTACTACTAAGATCCATCTTATGATAACCCCTAGCGAAGATGGGACTTGCAAGCCCAAAGTATTTTTCTCCAACTGTTACCCTATTCCCTCTTGTCTTCTAGCAACCTCTTCATTTCTTCCCCTTGAACCTACATGTTTTACCCAAGCCTACAAGGACCCAAATTGGCGTCAAGGAATAAATGATGAATTCAACTCTCTGCTCAAAAACCGCACATGGTCCTTAGTTCCTCACCTTCTATCGATGAATGTAGTTGGTTCAAAATAGATTTTCAAGGTGAAGTAACGATCTGATGGTTCTCTTGAACAGTACAAAGCCAGATTGGTTGCGAAAGGGTTCCATCAACAGTTTGGTTACGACTACAATGACATCTTTAGTCCAGTAGTTCACATTGGCACCATTCGTCTTGTTATTTCCATTGTCATTTCAAAGGGTTGTAACTTTATGTTAAGAATGTCTTTCTTCACAGTGACCTTAAGGAGACAGTATTTATGGAGCAACCTCAGGTGTTTATTGATTCTAATTCTCTTGACTATGTTTGTCACTTACACAAGTCTATCTATGGATTGAAGCAAATACCTCGGGCTTGGTATCACAAGTTTAGTACATTTCTTCTTAACTATGAGTTTCAAAATTCACCTCATTATTTCTCTCCACTGATACTCACATGTTAATTCTCCTTGTTTATGTGGATGACATTATCTTAGCAGGCTCATCTTCGCTGATGATTTCAAAATTTATTAGGATTCTCTCTTCACACTTTGATATGAAAGACTTATGTCAGTTGAATTTCTTTTGGAATGGAAGTCACTTATCAGAAATTTGGAATTCTTCTTTCTCAAACCAAGTATGCCCTTCAGTTGCTTCAGCAATTTGGTATGGATGGTGCAAAACTAATTTCAACTCCTACTTCTGGTGATCATCTTTCCATGAATGATGGTGACACCCTATCTAATCCTACTAAGTATCGCCAGCTTGTTGGGAGCTTATAATACTAACACTTATATGACCAAACCTTGCTTATGCTGTTAATGGTATTTGTCAATTTATGCAGTCTCCCCACACATCTCATCTAAGCACATCCTGCAGTATATTAAAGGCACTTTGGGAGCCTTCACTTTACTCCCGGCATTTCCTTCACACTAACTGGTTACACTGATACTGATTGGGTAGGCTGTCCAGACACACACTGATCTACTTCTCGGTTTACTATTTATCTTGGGCAAAATTTAATCTCTTAGATTTCTAAGAAACAATCAACAATTTCTAAGTCTAGCTCTGAAGTAGAGTTTCACTCCTTGGCTCTTCTTACCTCAGAGGTAATGTGGATACTATATTTACTAAAAGCCCTACAAATCCCATTGTGTTCACCACTGACCCTTGACTGTGACAATATCAGCACCTTCTTTTAGCATCTAATCCAGTTCTACACAATAAAAGCAAACACATTGAAATTGATATGCTTTTTATTCAAGATAAAGTAGCAGCAGGGATTATTAGCCTTCGACATCTTCCCTCCACTGACCAAGTCGCTAATTTGTTTACAATACCTCAACTTTATCCTAACAGATTTATACAGATTTTCCTCTCAACTAATTTATGTCAACCTCATCCTTGTCTTTATCCTTACAAATTGTAAAGATATTATAGAGATTTCCCTCTTTTAATTCTTCTAACTAATTCTTTAATATGTATTCTATTTATATGTGAATAGAAAAAAATTTCGATAAGGAGAGTTTATTTATTTTTAATAACCACCACAAAATTATCCCTTTCAATGAATTTTAATTTTTTTGGTTTCTACGTATTGCTAACAAAGTTCCCTTTATATACTAAGATATTATTGGAGCATCTGGAATAAGAGAGGAAACTGCTTCAATGCAAAAGAAAACAGATAAAACCTCAAAGGTACAATCTTTACACCAAGTCCATCGACATGCAGAAAGGGAACTATAACGCGCTTTAGCGGACAGTTTCAGACGTGAGAAAAAGAAGAAATATAAAACGTGGACAGATCATATTCATGGCATGCAAACCAAGCTGGATATTTAAATGATTTTGTTTTCAAAACAGCGAGTAGCCCAAGTCGATAACATCACTACCGGAAGTAGGGAATGCATAGTGATCATCCAAATCTTGTTGAGGTAGAAACTCAAATATGGAGTCCTGAAATGCTAGAGGATCCAGAGCTGCTACCAAGCTTGCATCCAACATTACATGATCATTATCATCACCATTAGTCGGCGGCACTATCTCTCCGCTAGAATTCTTTGGACAAGAAAGTCCATTTCCACGTATGGCAGTACTTAACTCATCAAAGCATGAGAAGCTACCAACACCCTGAGAACCATTCCAAACGTTCCCACTCGATGAAGAGGAGCTGCTAACACTAGAGTGTACATGAGCAAGAGGCTCAGGTACTATAGGAGGAAGAACAGTAGTCAGTTGATTAGACGGGCATAAACCATTGCCATCCAAGCTCACACTAAGGCTGCTAATTTCATTGCTCATCAGTGAGGAGTGATCTGGTGCATTTACCAAGTAGTTGTATGGAATGATGCTCTCCAAATAACCAGACTCGGAATGAGAACCAAGAAAGAAGTTATTACTATAAGCTGCATTAGAAGCGGGAACACATGAATCTTGAGAAATAAGAGCTGGCTCAGGAGATGGCTTAACCTGTGAGTGATTGAGAATGGATGATGGAGGAGGAGTTGGAGTTAGGATTTGTGTGCCGAAGTGGGGGAAGAAAGTGGGGGAGGTGGTCTCAGTGTAGATGAAATTGGTCCTGGCTTGTGTACCCTTCATGGAAAGGGCTGCCCTGTCATAGGCAAGTGCTGCTTCCAGAGCTGTATCAAATGTTCCGAGCCAATGCCTTTCTTTCGTTGAAGGATCTCTTATCTCGGCAGCATACCTTCCCCATGGCCTCCTCCTCACTCCAAGGTACTTCCCTGGATCTCCTTGCTTCCTCCTACCTTTCTTCTCATTGGCGGAGTTGGCCGATGGATTTGGTTGAGTGAGGGAGAAGCCTATCTGATATGGGTATGTGTCTTCATGGGTTTGGAACTGTGTCGTTCTTGAACTGGACATTGTGAACAACCAGGTAGCTCGATGTTGGGGAGGATGAGATAAGCAGAGATACACAGGTAAAGAAATAGAAACGAGGAAGATCAGAGTATATATGATAGCTAGAAGGGTCTTTATAATGGGATCAGAAAAAAATGAGACTCTAGCGGGGGAAAAGAAGCTTGTTGTGAGCGAGGAAGCAACTAGGCGAGGGGAGTGACTTATAAGAGTGATCAGAACAATGTTGGAAGAGAAAATGACCGCTTGACATGTCATAAAGTGATCGATCACCTGTTGCTTCTCTGCAACTGTTGTTATTCTATACACTGCTATTTATTCCTTGTACCATACAAAATGGAGTTTGGTATATATGATTCGAGAAATGCGTCTAATTTGTACATGTAACAGTTTTACTGATCAAATGGGAACTACCATCCCTGGCCGGAGAATGTAAGGCTTCTTTGCACTTGCATTCTTTTTGCCTTATTGAAGGATTACTCGTTTACTGTGTAAGTACAGTGACCGACCAATTTAATGTACTCACAAAATACGGAAGATCGCCGTCTACCTTGTATATTTGGATTGCAAGCGTACCCAGCAGATGTTTGCTGAAATCCAAACAGTGACAAGGGCAGTCATCTTTTCTTTCATCAGGGACACCCATGTGCGACCAATGTTCTTAGTGAAACAAATCAGCAAAGATCCCCTACGAGCAGTCCTTGTCCTGTTTCATAATTTTCAAAGGAAGCAGTTATAGTAGTCTCAAAGTTAGTGGAGAATTTAGCAGTATTGATCCTTGAACCCAAAGATAACCAATTTCTGCTCATGGGTATTTGTCTTACTGTATTAAACTTCATTCTTATCAGAACCGGAGCTCAATGGATCCTCTAGGACCTAAATGGAGCCATGTTCTCTTGTTTTGTACATGTCACGGCAAGAGAAATTGAAGTACTGTTTTATTGTAGATAGCTATCACCAGTACCAACGATATTGGAATTACGCTTTTACTTCCTTTCAATATATTTATTCTGATCATCATACTATCTGGTGTAAGACTCTTATTTGAGCTCATGAACCTGATTTGCCAAGTTTAGAGATACACATTAAGACGGCGATGTGGGGACCGGAAGAATTTCAGAAGTTTGCAACAAATGGTATGCCAAAACATAAAGAGAAAATGTGTGTATGTGTATATATATATATTTGCAAGGATGAAATTCAAGAAACAATAAAAATGTGTTGTATGATCTTTTTACCTGTCAATCCTCTTTTTTGCATTGGGAACCCCATAAGTTGCGAACTTCCTATGTTTTAGATAATCAAATATCGAACTTCTTTTGAAATATAATTTGTTTTTCCGTGACCCTTGACTTCTCCACTCAAGCATTTGGAGTTGGATTTGGCATGATGAGGTACTTTACAATTTCCTTGTTGGATTCTGCCATCGAAAGGTGTGTTCAAAAGAGCAAAACCCACTTGAGCTTTGTTGCTTGGTCGTGCGGTCTTTAAGTTCTCGTGGACACGCAAGTAAATGTTAAAGAAGAAAGCTTACAAAAAAGAAACCACAACAATCACCCCTCTCCGAATGCAGTCATGCCCCAACATGTGCAAGAGACATTGTGAAAAGAACATCAATAACTTAAGAAAGAATTTGGAGATCAGTCAAGCTCTCGTCAAAAGTAGGCAGAAAGAGAATGATCTCGCCTCTTGAGTTGAGCCCGTGTGATTAAATGGTAGTGGAGATTAATCAACATGGGACTAAATTTTTTTGGTAACAAAGTAAAGAAATGAAGAAGAGGGATACCAGATACAACTTAAATGTGCGGGGGCATGTCATGTGAAGGGCAATTAGTTGGTCTTGAGGAATTGGGGTGGTTTTGGGGTGAAAGGGGAATCGGCACATTCCTCAAAACATATGCTTTTGTCTAGAGTTGAGGGCAGGTCGTCCGGGTTTTAGGGATGCGACCATGTCTTATTCACGACTTGACTTCCACTACTGTCTTTGGACTTCAAATATTTTTTCGACAAGAGTTGATGATGATAATGCTAATAATATAACTTATGGTCTTTGAATTGCTCCTGCCTCCTTGACACACATTGCCATCGGCACAAGCCAGCACGGCCACCTCTCCTTGTCTTCCATCATAGTCATCATCTAACCGTGTATAAAATTTTCGGCTACTTTAGGTTGTGACAAGTAGTAGAGTTTTCCGATGTGCAGCACCTCAAATGAGGTCAGTTTGTAGGTCGGGCCTAATGATAAGGGGATAAGTTCTTGATATAGTAAGCTGCCAAGTAAATTTACTGCGATTCTTTAATATGGGTCAAGCTTTAAAAAAGTAAAGATGGTAATATTTTTACTATCATGTAATCTTCAATGTAAAATTAATGACTTGAAAATTTCCTAATCAATTCTCACGTTTTCTCCTCAAGTTTCAAGGTCCGACCAATTGAAACCTTTTAAAGCAGGAAGACAAACAGTTCCATTTTCACGGCTGCTCGCACTTGCCTGAGAACTGAGATCAAATGCAACTTTTTTTGACGATGGACGTATGAAGAGTCCAGAGATTTGATATCCAAGATTTTGTGCCTCCAATTGTAAGGACTGTTCACCTAACCTTCATCCTCTTGCACCCAATCGCCCCTTGCCACCGAGAGCATCATAGTGAGATGCCCAATCCTGTTCTACTCTACCTCTCTCTCATATATATATATTATATATTATAAAACACATCATATAATCGACATGGCACATGCACACTATTAGCCGAGAAATCCGTCCCCCAAGTACCCTACAACCATAAGGAATATGAACATATCTTTTGGGGTCATCTCCCACGACATACATACGTGCCTTCCCAGAGGTAAGAGCAACCTTTCACAATAACGCTCCATGTATTGTGTAAACCTCACGGTAGGAGGAGGACCCTACTTTCGGTTGAGTAAAAGCATTAGGTGGGGGTGGGAGGGTGCAAATTGGTGCAAATCAAATCCTGGGTTATGTTATAAAAATGTGGGCACAGTAATGCATACGGAGGAGAGGTTGGGATCAGACGGCCGGGCGAGGGTGGGGGCCTGATATGGGATGGGAAGGATGAACGGCTAATTTGATTACTCTGTGGGCCAAAGCCAAACCAAAGAATTATGCATTTCATTTCAGGAGGTGCAAGAGCAAGGGAGACGGTTGGGAATTGAAGAGGGGAAACGCTTCCAAGTAACTGCATATTTTAAAGATAGGGATGGAGAAAGAGGTGACTGAGATTGATGGGGAGATTGAGATAGGTCCAAGATTGTAACGACAATGAGATATTTGGTGGATGATAGGCATAGGGACGTGTGGAGTTCATATGAACCGATTGGAAGGACGTACCGGTACTATCCTTGACACACTCGGAAAGCTGCATTATTTGCAGGGCAGAGGAGATAGGCGACCTCCCCATCTTCAATTCCAAAGGCCAATGACGCTTTGGTATGGCTGAACAGTAGCAACTAGCAACTACTATTATACCATACGGATGTACTGAACCTAGTCCAGTTTTTTTCAAAGCAACTTTGCCCAACTTTAGACCTCTGGTAGGGAAATCCTTTACCAATGATCTTTCTTCCTCTTAAACCTTTACCTTGACAACGTTGCTAACTTTCAAAGTTTGGGAAACCATCTTGTAAAAATGATGGCTCCTCTTCCCTAAGCAATAATTGGTGTTCATACTGCCTTGATCTAAATGCCGCAGTATGGGTTTCAAAAAGTAAAAATATAAAGACGCTTGTCAATGGGAAGGAGCTCCAATTTTAGTATAGCAACAATCAAATCTAAGTTCATCATAAATCTAAAGGTACAGCAAGAATCCATTGACGGTGAGATCACTACTAGCAGCAGTGAGGCCCAGAGAATGAGCTTACAATGGGCCCACCACATCTTGATGGGCTTACAAGGGATAGTGGGGACTCAGCCGGCGCATGGGCCATTTTTCTCCCGATTAGTGCCTAAATGGGCCCACCACATCTAAATTTCACGTACCAAAATGAAAGGAAAGTAAATACCTTTTGCTGCTTTTGTCTAAATATATAAAGATTTCTTTGACACACGCATATATATATATATATATATATACATATATATACACACTGAAAGAGAGTGATAGCATCGTTAGAAAGAAGGGAACCAGAATACAATTGTCAGCTATGGACCCGCGCACGCGAACCTGGAAAGGTTTATGTTTCCGAGTTGGAAAAAAAGGCTATGTTTCTTGTCCAAAGCTGTATTAGAGATATTGGCAACCTAATATCTAGCGAAACTCTGAATTTGAAGTGCTTGTTAGTAGCAGAGTTAACTCCTCTACTTTTCCCTGTTCTATTTTGTAACAGCTTCCGAAACTCCGCTGACATTCTCTAATATATACTCCTCTAGTTTTGTTACTTGTGAGAGAGGTACTCACAAGTAATAAACACTGCCACCTCTATTCGGCATGTGAATTTGTTCCTAAATCATTGCTACTGTTTAAGTGGACGACTCCTTGGGATTTCTATCATTGCAATTTGCCTTCGAAATCACGGGAAGGCCACCTTGTGACGCAAAAACAGGGCTACCCACCTACCAACGTAGGAACGCAAGGTCACTCGTATAATTTGTATTTGAATGGAGAGTTAACTAAGAAATGGTTAAGTCTGCACACAAAACACGACAACATAACAACAAGTGCTGTAGCAAACTCAATATAGCACTTATATAATTGGCTTAAAACTTTTTAAATTGAAAAGGATTAATTTTAATTATTACAGTTAAAATTTTAAACACTCTTATTTAAAGAAATTTAAATTAATCATATAAATATTACAGCTAATAAAGCTAGCAAATCCTGATCCCTTTTAAAGACTACAAAAATGTCAATGGTATTAGATCGACTAAAATCCATCACAGCGAGTTGAGTGATGACATATTTGCTTGCTTATCAGTTATCATCACTATTTTGCCCAGCAAGTTCCACGTTCTGATCTCTAGTCAAGCGAATGAAACTAGCTAGTTACCCAAAAATTTACTCACACGTGACGCAACAAACATATCAACTCTATCGATTTAGTAAATAATGAAATCATGATTCACGAACCTCCTCTTTTTTTCTGGCCAATGCACAAAACTGTACAAGCCCGGCGGAAATGATGATTGTGATACCAATTACCATACAAAATGATACAAACCAAGAACCAACAAGGTAGAAGCGGAAGAAGAAGCCTGTCAAGTTCAACTCGTTAAGCCGCTTTACACTGACATCTAAACGCGGTATACAACTTCTCTCGAGAAATTATACATGCGCTGAGTTAGGTAAATATATACAATAGCGCACACATGAATGAGATTATTCGATGAGACAATAGGCAGGCGTTCGCGGGTGATGATTGCAACCCCAAAAAGCAGTGCAAACCGTAGGAACATAGGCTTTCATTAATCCAATTTTGAAGACTCCCACTTTCACCGAAAAGCATTCCACCATCGTTTCCATAACCCCACTTTGGTTAGCGTGGACATATTTTTGTCATTATTCTATTCCAAACCAAACCCTTTAATCCTTTTCTCTCCTCCATTGCTACCCATTTTCTCTCCTTCAGAGCTCAGAACAACACGGTCACTACTGGCGACCCTCTCTTCCTGTAGAAGATGGGCGTCGCTACAATGGCAGAGTTGAAGGCCAGTGTGTCGGGGAAGAGGGGCTTCCGACTCAGTTCCAGCGTTCGAAACGCTAGTGAATGGTATGTGAATTGCTTCTTTCTAAAGGAATTATTTCTCTTTGGATTCCACATACATATAGAACTATAGCAGGGTCCGTCTCCAGTTTGCTTTATATTTGTAGGCTAAGGGAGAAACGTTAGTTTTTTAAGTTTGTTTCTTGATCACAAGAAGCGTGCAAGGAGGAAGTATATGCCAACATTTCGTTTACAAATATATTATATATCAATGGTGATAGGGTGACAACTTTTTTAATGAAAAGGAAAATAATTCGGGGCTAGGGAATAGAAAGTGGAAGCGGGAAGCATTTCGGTTTTCTTCCCCTCTGTGCCTGATCTGCCTTTCGCTTTACCTGCATGTGTGAAGCTTTAAATCGTTTGAAAAAGCAGCTTTTCATGTTCACCTACTTCAACATGTAGCAGCAATAGGTATTTCCACCGACAATTTTAAGTCAAATCTATTCACTGATATCATCACAAACATATTTGTTACAGATCATAGCTAATTCTCAAGAAAATTTAGGATGCTATGGCATCCTCACATACTTTGCCAGCTCTTTTTGTGTCTTACCTTCCATGCTTGTCTCTAAGTGCGGCCATCAACTCTTCATTGCACCATATCCTTCCCTCACACGACTGGTTTTTCGAATCTGTTACTATCTTCCTACCCATATACTTCATCGTGAGATTGCGAGCATCAACTACCGCGTCAGGAGCACAATTTTCATATATAGAACTTCTTAAAATATTCAGAGTATTTATAAGAAAAAATTAATGTTGTTAAATATATCTCCATATACATTCTTATTTAAAGCTTAAGAACACAAATATTATATTGTAACAGTCATAATTCCTCACCCGTTTGTTCCGTGGCCTGCAAATGTGTCCGCTAATAAATACATATTATTAGTCTGTTTTATTTTGTAAAGTCTGTGGAGATTGAGGCCGACCAAGGAAAGCAAACTAAATTTTAATTTATAAAGCACCTTAATTTGGCCCTTCTGCCACCAGCTTTATAGACTTGAGATTGCCTCTGTTTGGTACAAGCAGGTCATCCAATAAGACCCACAGGTGTTCATTTCTAGTCCCTTTAACTGGAACAGAATTTCATACTTTTTTGATGTATACGACAAACTTGTTGCTCTAGATTCTATGACTCATTCAAAGTTCGTGTACGAAGAGATATCAATCAGCAGATAAGTTCATCAAAAAGAAATGAAAAGAAGAGAACCCGATTTGAAATGAGAGTATTTGGAGCCCTTTAATTCTGAATTTGAGCCTTTGCAGATTGGATTGGGTCGGCTCGAGTTTGAACTTCGTGCAATGCTGTCCTAGAAAAGCCAAAATTAAGGGGCCCAGTGAAGAAGATTGTCCATGTAGAGAACCGAAATTTTCCCATCTCATTAGCTTTGTCGTACCATGTACCATCCTTTTTAGACCGCATGAATGATTATCGGACAAATTTCTCATTAGTCTACAACCCTAAAGTAGTTTTGGACTCTTTTTGTGAACTTTTTCTTCTATTTTTCTCCTCAATAAGCCACATCATTATTGCAGGCCAATTTCTGATGTTTCCAGTGACATAACCGTTGAAGTTGGCGGCACAAACTTTTCTCTGCACAAGGTAAATTACCAACTCCTACCCAATAAATAAAACAAAGATATGCATCAATCTATCTTTCTCCAATTATGTTAACCACTCAGATCAGCCATCCTCATTAACCAACATTCCAAAGCTTTTTTGAATGCCAAAAAGCACTGTTGAACTTTTGGATATTAAACTGGTACTAACCAGCTGTTTCTCAAACAGTTTCCATTAGTTTCCCGAAGCGGGAAGCTCAGACAACTATTATCTGACGCGAAGGACTCAAAGATATCGAGGTTAACCCTCCATGGAGTCCCTGGAGGAGCTCAATCGTTTGAACTTGCAGCCAAGTTCTGCTATGGTTTGAATGTAGACATTAATCTCACAAACGTGGCAATGCTTCGATGTGTAGCTCACTACCTTGAGATGTCGGAAGAACTTGCTGAAAAGAATTTGGAGACTCGAACGGAAGCTTATCTCAAAGAGATGGTTATGCCACACATTTTCTACGCAATTGAAGTTCTCCGCAGCTGCCAAACTCTTCAACCCGTTGCAGAAGAGACCCAAATCATTAGCAGGCTCGTCACTGCCATTGCATCCTATGCATGCAAAGAGCAACTCACGTCCGGCCTGTCCAAGCCTGAGCACAACATGCCCATGAAACCTTTTAGAGCAGAATCCGATACCCAATCTGATTGGTGGGGCAATAGCCTTCCAACCCTGCAACTCGATTTCTTCCAACGAGTTGTATCTGCTGTGAAGTCAAAAGGTTTGAAGCAGGAAATGATAGGCAAGATATTGATGAACTACGCACATAACGCTTTGCAAGGCATGGTGGTAAGAGATGTTCACTCCATCAGAGGAACGTTGACGGATTCAGAAGTACAAAAGAAACAAAGGGTCGTAGTTGAAGCTCTTGTCGGGTTGCTTCCGACTCAATCAAGAAAAAGCCCAGTCCCCATGGGCTTCATCTCCGGGCTATTGAAAACCGCTACCACGGCTTCTGCCTCTGCATCTTGTAGAGCAGACATAGAAAGACGAATAGGCCTGCAATTGGACCAGGCAATTCTGGAGGACATACTCATCCCAGCAAGCCCACACAGCAGTAACAGCCTTCCAATGTATGACACGGATTCGGCACTTAGGATCTTCACCAACTTTCTCAATTCTGACGAGGAAGAAGACGATGCTTCCCACTTGAGGGATGACAATGATTTGGGTTACGACTTTGACCTCCCTGGATCCCCTAAGCAAAGCTCTATGTTGAAAGTCTCAAAACTCTTGGACTCTTACCTGGCCGAAGTTGCACTTGACTCAAACTTGACACCATCTAAATTCATAGCTCTTGCAGAGATAATGCCTGACCACGCTCGGGTCGTCAACGACGGATTATACAGGGCAGTTGATATCTTCCTCAAGGTGATAGATTATAGCTTCTTCTTTCTACTAACTACCTCTGTACTTGAGAGAATCATATATGTAACAACATCCATTCCTTGTTTCCACAGGTTCACCCGAACATCAAAGACTCTGAAAGATACAGACTGTGCAAGGCCATAGACTGCCAAAAGTTATCCCAGGAAGCTTGCAGCCATGCAGCTCAGAATGAGCGGCTCCCTGTACAGCTGGCCATCCAGGTCTTGTATTTTGAACAGATTCGACTACGAAACGCCATGAACGGCAGTGCACACCCTCACTTCTTCTTTGGATCAAACAATGGAACCCACCATCCACAACGCTCGAGAAGTGGAACCGGCAGTGGCGCCATCTCCCCAAGAGATAACTATGCGTCGGTGAGAAGAGAAAACAGGAGCTGAGGCTTGAGGTTGCTCGAATGAGGATGAGGTTGACAGATTTGGAGAAGGACCATGTATCCATGAAACAAGAGCTGGTTATAATCAATCCTGCCAACAAAATTTTGAGATCATTCACAAAGAAACTGAGCAAGCTTAATTCCTTCTTTCGAATTCAAGAAGGCAACCAAAACATGTCCTCCAAAGCCAATTCCGAGTCTTGGTTTCTGTTTCAGAAGAGGAGGCGCCACTCTCTTGCTTAAAGGGTGCAGAGTGCTAAGAGCGTGTACAGAATGTGCTTGTCTTGTATGCAGCTGATTGTTTGGAAATGGGAGCTTTTGTTTGTGCGATTTCCATCTGCAACACTAGTCGTTCAGCATGGAATTCAATTCTGTTGCAGGGAAACAAGATGCTCGAAAATTTCACAGTTTGGAAAAAGAAACTCATAATTTCCTGCAAACACAAGAAAACTCGGTAGGGGGTATCTACAACATCCAAGGGAGCCTTTTGCTCTAATAAGAAAGTAATAAGTCTCTCGTACATGATGTGATGCTAAAAGAAAAGTAAGTACAATAATTCTTTTACAAAATAAATGATGAGATGGTACAACTTGCCAATGCCTATGTGTTAGGCGATGATCTAACACCATGTTCTTGTCTGTACAACCTTCATGCCGACCCCGTCAGTCCAGATTGTGCTTCACAACCAAACCTTCTCTGTCTGAAGCTGGTTCTTTTCATAAAAAAATTTACAAATTGATAAAAACAGAGCTTCTCTGCGCTCAGATGTTACTTCTTATGAACAAAGTAAACAAAGCTCCTAGGCAATAAAATACATGCCAAGATTCATTGACTTGACATCTGTTCGACAGCTTTTAGTTTGTAAGTTATCGACTTCTCTTCATACCAAAACCACACATCTATTTAATACTTTTCTCCGACGTATATCAATAAAGATAGTATCCTATCGATATTTTAGTTGAACAGAAGCTACAGAGTTTATGGTATGGACACCCATCAGTGCATAAGACAAACAAATAGGCTGACACAGATTAAAGAGTTACATCGATGGAAACTAGCGAATAATAATTCATAACACATTTCTATGGAACAACGCCTGAATCAGAATTTCAAGGTAACTCAATTTTTAAATCTGGCAAGGCAGATATTTTGCACTAAGCTCTTGCTCATCTTCTAGAATTCATGTAGCAATCATCCTTGATTTGCATATCATTTTCAAATATCTGCATTGCATTGACTGCCACTACACATGCCTGACACCCACGCATATAGATATATATACATGCACGCATACTAAATTCCAACCGTCGCCAATAAGCATTAAACTGAGATAGGCATCCAGTATTTTCATATAAGCATACATGCATATGACTCTTTCACCAAGCAATAGCAAACATATAAAAGGGCAGCAAGAAATAAGACACACACAGGACATCTAATCCTCATAAAGCACAAAAGCAGCAATCTTTTCTTACCATAAATGAGAAATTTGCAATTGTTCCAGGTAAAATGTCATTACCATTTGAGGCCATTTGACAGAAGCCGCTGGCCCTTTCCTTGCATTGGACATGCTGAAGTTGTCACAGGAATCATGCCATACCATCTCCATCTAATGCAAAAATTGAAATGGTGATAAAAAAGTTAAACTCAAAGCAAAAATGAACAAGAAAATTTCAATAACATATATTAGTCAAAATAATTGACATATTGATAAAGGTAACCTTCAATAACAATTCCAGCAAATAACAAGTTCCTAATCTTTTATAGGGTTGGGTCCTAACAAGACGAAGAAGCCTGCTTTAACCAAGCAAGGAATAGGCCTAACAGCCCAGTTGAAAGTGTCACCAACAAAAAAGTGTTGATAGGCAACAGGTTGTGAAGTAGAAGAAATGTTCGAACAGCAGTAAAAAGTAGAAAAATAGAAGAAAGAAACAGCCATAGAGGGGAAATAGTCTTTGTATTGCAAATCAATAATAATCCAACAAACTTGGCCGTAGCCTTACATAAGTATATATATACTAATTCCTGAAACAACTAGGAAAAATAACATAACTCTCTAACTCTTGCACTCATAAGTATAGACTCATATAACTATAGGACTCTTACTTAACTTAGAAAACCAATAAGATAACAACTAAATAAACTATAATATAAGTTGACTCCTCTAAATAACACTAATCGGCCAAGTCTTATTTCCCTTTATCAGCCACATCATGCTTCTCGTTATTCATCTTCTTCTTTCTCACATAAACATTACCATATTTAGAATGCTCTAACTTATTATGATAGTCTTCTTCAATTTGATCAATATCTAACGAACTAGAAGAAGATGAGTTGTCGAACTCATAAAGATGCTCTGCATCACATATAAAGCTGAATTTTTCATGTATATTATTACCTCACCCACTATAACAGTCTCACCTTCCCTAACACCTTCTTTAATAAGAGCTTTATTAAATCCACACGCCTCAAGAACATGTTGGGACCATCTCATTGATTCTGAATATCTGAAACAGTTTACCACAATATAACATGAAGAGAAGTGACAAGGTTTAGGGAGGAAATATGGTCTTTAGGTATGAACACATACTGCCAGTTTGTCATTTGAACAAATCGTTGAATCCCTGCAACTACATGCCAAGTGTTTGAGCCACTGTCATGAGAAATTTCAAAGTCACTCATTGATGCGCTTCGACGCTTTTGTATCATTAACGTGATTAAGATCCTGCATGCCTCCCCACTCTGCAAAAGATAGACAATAATGTAACATATTACATACGGGATAAAAGATTCAACTAACCAATTATAGCTTATGACATGTTCAGGACCAATGAAGGACCAGACCCAAGAAGTAGAGTGTTCAAGTACAGACCTTCGGCGCCTTGCTTAGTAGTCTTCAGCTTTTGTAGAAGATCATATGCAGCACAGACAACATCATGAGTCCCTTGTCTGTTGATTGCACTAATGCAGACAGGAAATATGCCACGAGATTTCATGTTTTTCTCAAATGATACCCAACTTTCATATGCCTCTGTGAGATCCATCTTATTGAAGACCACTAAGTACGGCTTTTGTGCAAGTTCTGAACTAAACAATTCCAGTTCCAGCCTGACTGCATCAAATTCATACTCGGGTTGCTGATCAGCACCTTCAACAACATGCACCTATTTTCAAAGGAACACACATCGATATTGTTGATAGAGCTACTACATAATTCTTACAATAATTTTCCTTGACAGAAAACATGTCGGCATTTAAGACACATGCAATACAATGAAACAAATTGTAATAAATGTCATAGAATCTTTGCCTTCTTTTCCTTTTATGATGATCACATTTTGAAAGGCATCTGATTTGAAAACTAAACTAAGATACTTCTACCAGTAATATGAAAGTAGGTGTAATAATGAATAAATAAATGCAAAGTTTATGAGTCCCCTTCACTCTAATTGGAGCAACGAGTATATGATGATGATGATGACGACCAAGGAAACTAGATGATGATAAACAAATACACAAAAAGTAAGACCCATGGGAAATTCTATTTGTTAACAAAAAGTTTTCCTGATAATGGTCGTTGATATATTACGGTAATGGCGTTATCTTCATTATTCCAAGCACTTATCCATCATTTGCATATACTGATCGATGACAGACAGAATTTTGAACTATAGAAGGCAGAAAGAGAATGATTTGCTACTAAAAGAACCATCTCAGGAAAGCAGTACTTCGCCGTAATTAAAATGCAATACCAGAACGGAACATCTCTCGGTATGCCGCAAGAATTCGTGTCCCAAGCCACAACCTCGGTGTGCACCTTCAAGCAGTCCGGGAAGATCCACCACAACCATGGTGGAATCATAGTCTAACGAAACCACACCAGGTTTGGCAGCGAAGTGGTGAAAGGATAATTGGCAATGTCTGGCTGCGCAGCGCTTATCACACTGAGAAGGGTGCTCTTTCCGGCATTTGGTGCTCCTACTATTCCAACATCCGCCACGAGCTTCAATTCCAACTCCAACCACCTAAACAGCATACAAGACAATTTTCGCCAGCAATCAATCAAACATATTAATTGAAATGAACGAGAAACAAAACATGCAGAGCATACACCACGCCATTTATTGTGCTTCTCTAAAACGTAAGATGCATATACCACGCCATCTTTTGTGTGTGCTTCTAAAACATGTACACTAAATGAAAAAGATAATAAGAAAATGGAACACACATTTCTGCACCTTCTTCTCCCTTCTCGGCGATCTTAGGCCCCTTATTAGTACCAGACTTGAACGCAGCAATGCCCCGGCCACCCCGGCAACAGTAAAGCCCTCTGCCCCGGTGACAACAACTCCAACAACACCACTTCCGACTCGACGTCTTTCACAACCGTCCCCGGCGGCACCTTCACCACCACGTCCTCCCCCTTGGCGCCGTCCTGATTCAGGCCCTGCCCGTGCGCCCCTCTCCCCGCCCTAAAGTGGACGCTTTTCTGGAAGGTGAGGAGCGAATTCATCCACGCATCCCCTTCCAGGTTAACATTACCACCCCTGCCGCTATCGCCACCGGACGGGCCGCCGAAAGGCACGTACTTTTCCCTCCGGAAAGCCACCACGCCGTTCTCACCATTTCCGGCTTTCACAAAGACCTTCGTCGTGGGAAGCATCTCATCACCGCAGGAACCCCTTTCTCCTTCACGTCGCCACCATCCTCACTTTCTTCAAGCTCCGATTCCCACTGTTCATCTCCATCTTCCGCTTCAAAGCCATAAAACTCCTCCTCCTCCCCCTCCGATCCATCCGAATCAAAATCAACACTCTGTTCTTGGGAATCGCCGGCGGCAGCGACTACTAAGTCGGAAAGCTTTACCTCGCCAAGGGAGTCAATGGGCGGGGAAGAAGCTTCGTCGTTCCCGGTAGGTAGGCGGGTGTAGAAAGTGGCGTCGCCGCCGAGCCCATGCGGCGGCGGAGCCTCCTTGTGGGAGGTCGTCGGCGGCCTGAACTTGAGCTTGCGCCTAGAGCTATATAGGAGCGTAGGCTGCTTCCGAACTTGAACTTGAGGCGATGGAGAGAAGCGGCGGAGAAGGCGACGCCGGCAGCCGGGCGGCGGAGAAGTAGACGCCGGCGGCCATTTTCTCCGACGACGAGAGTTGCAGCCAAAACAAGTTGTGGGCTTTTCTGGATTTGGACAAGATTATGACAAGTTGAAGAATTGATGCTATTGGGCTCTAACTTGGAAGTTGGATGACAATATTGGGCCTTGATGGACCAAATATTACTGGGCCTGTTATGTGCTAGTAACCAGCTCGCGCAGCTGTTATTTGCTACTAACCGCGGTTCGCTTTTTTTTATATAGTTAAAAAAATCCATTAACAAAAGGACAAAAAAGTGCATGGCAGCTGAGCTGCAAGTTAACTCTTAAGAAATAAAAATATAAAAATATAAAGAGGTTAACTCTACTTGTCAACTCGCAGTTAGAACTTGCCTTATATATGTTTTTTTGTACCCTCGTTTTAGATCTCAAAAAATGCTGATGGATGTGCATGTTGGGACATTTGTCCGAAAACGGATCATTTGGAGGTTGGAAGATTTTTGTCATCGTCTCTCCACTTCACATGTGTCACAAGATGTCTGCAATCTAAAATGCCCGCACTTGATCATGGTCGTTTATCTGGAAATGGCCTGATTGTTGTAATTTCAATTTATTATTTCCCAGAGATTAATATTATGAATATTGGCATAAATTTTTGTACGTTTTTATTTTCAAAACTTTTGTGTTCCCTTCCTTAGTTATTGCCTCTCTTTATTTTTCTCTGATATCACGTTACTTGGACACAAAAGTCTTGCTCGTACATAATATATTATGTATAATAGCGAAAGGGCACCACAACTGCAAAATCTTTCCGATAACTAGTGGAAGAATTTGCACTCTGACATCGACCAAGGGACAAGGACTATATAATTATATTTTCAAATTACTTTAAAATTTATCTTTTGATATTGATTCTCAGTGTATAAAACAAGTTAAAACTAGTTCACACAAACTGAAAACTCAACCAAGGAGCCAGCCTGCTCTAAATTGTCGGATAACACGAAAATTATTTGCTCCAAAGCTTTAGTATAGTTTTGTTTTATTTATTATCCGGCATGGTTCGTTTTATTGCGCAAGTCGGGATTTTTGTCCTTGAACACAACTATTATTAAAGTCCGTCCTAAAGGAGGTAGAGTCTCGACCTGTACTCCATAGTAGACTACTAGCTAAGTCCGTTTTCGGGTCCCACCTGAGAAGTAAAAGTGGGGCCCGCCTACCTGGGATCCGTCCACCGTTTCACTGACAGGGACGAGTGACCCGACCAGAGGTGGAGTTCTCCTCTTGTCAAGGCCCATTATGGGGGCATTTTCGTCATGTCGCATCCTTCCTCGATGGTGTTCGCCGTTACTTGATTCCTTCGTTAGTTAACCTGGAAATGAAAATCTCACTTGCTCTGACTTACCAGAAAGAAAATAATGTTTAAGTGGCTTTATTTTTTACCTCTGGTCCACTCATCCTCTTACGTCCTGGCACCTTTATTTATCACAGTAATGTTTTTTTTTTTTATCTCTCGACATTTTACTGCTACATTGGGGAATTTTATTGTCCTTGATTTATAATTTATTGATTAATACTTAAAATCTAAACGAATAAGAAAATGAACTTCATGTTTTTATATTAACATACAGACTAAAAATGTTTTTTACCCACGTTCTATGGCCATATTAATTTTGTTAAACCGACTAGTGATTAAAATTATTCTGCTACCCTTCCTAAATTTAAAATGTTTAGTATACATTATGTTTTAAAAAATAAAAATAAATACAATAAAATATTGCTTGAATTAACTTATACTTTAAATAATTAATGCATTACGAAGGCAGATACATACAAGGAAAACTCATACCCACTAAATAAAATTTTAATAAAAGCTCCTGCTGTATTCATGTATATTTGCAGAGAATTTAAAAGGATAAAAAACATATCAATCAACTTTTGATTTATAAAAATTGTAGAATGATTATTTTGTCACTTCTACTATAAACACTTTCTATATATTATAGTTTTAAAAATCAAAGGATAAAAATATGTTATGGTCTCTATTGACGGTTGTGAAAAAAGAAACTCAACGTGAAATATTCGTAATTGATTACTATAATCTTCTATAACAAGATGCTCTAACTTTTCATCAATTAAAAAATATAAAATTGATTATTTAGTAAATACAAATATCAACTTTCAAATATTAATATATTTCTAATAGGTGCAGTGCATCCACTCGTAAAAGGATGCTTGTATAATATTTTTTTAAAAATGCATTAATAAAGTATGGACTTTTGAAAAAGGTTATTTGTTTTTTCTTTTTATGGTTGCATCCACAACAAGTTTACGTGGGAGCTTATTATTCCATGTTTACCATTGAGGGCTCGTTAAAAAAAAAAAAGGCATTATCTTTGAATCTAATCTTAATTTTTAGATCCATTCATATCGTTTATTTTTTGGAAAAAATCACTTGTCTATTCGTGTGCATGTTTTTTAGTTATGATTTTTTCTTACCATCCTCTTAATCCATTAATTCAATAATCCATCTTTCAAAAAAAAACGGGTTTTCAATTTGTTTTGTTTTTTTCTTTCCTCATAGTTTCATGCAAAAAGTTATAACAGTTCTCTCGTAACAAATTTTGTTATAAAAAAAAGATGCAACCTTGTTATAATTCTTTGGCTAGTTGCTTCTTTTTAGTTCTTATGATTGCATGCAAGAGATTATAATTTTTTTATTCAATTTGGTCTGTCTGGTTTGCACGTCATTCTTTCATCTTTATCACCGTCAATTCATCTTTCCGTATTTTTTTCTAAACTTTTATTAATTACAATATTTGTGGGTGTACACAGTGTTTTGGCCCACTGTTGCACGAATCGGCCGATGCGGAATCGGCCGATTTAAATCGGATCGGCGCGATGCCGATCCGATTTCGGGGCCGACTCGGTCGGCCCCGAATCGGCTCGAATCGGCCGAGTTCGGCCGATTCCGACCGATTTAACTCGGAATCGGAATCGGCCGATTTAAATCGGAATCGGTTTTTTAATGAAATTACTAAAATACCCTAGGTATGATTTTTATTAAATTATTTAAGCATGGGTAAAATGGTAATTTGAATTTTAAAAACCTAAAATCAAACCCGCTCCCCCGCGCCGCCGCCGCTCGTCCGCCCGCCGCCGCCCCGTTTCCGCCCTCCGCCGTGCTCCCCGACTCCGGGCTCGCCGCCGACCGGGCTACCGACCTCGCCGCCGACCTCGCAACGTCGCCGCCGAAGTGTGGCCGGACCGAATCGGGCTGTGACGCACGAATCGCCGCGACTCGCCGCCGACTCGCCGCCGCTCCGGGCCGCCTCGCCGCCGGCTGCTGGCCGCCGACTGTTCGTCCGACCGGGCTGCCGACATCCTCCGACATCGCCGCCTCGAGACTCGCCGCCGACCGGGCCGGCGGCGGCGGCGGGTAAAGAGTGGCATTCTCGTAATTAAAAGTTGACTCGAGTCTAACTCGAGTCAAAAATAATAATTAATTCTAAATAATTTAAAAAATCTTAAAAAATATTTAAAAATATCAGAAACTATAATATACAGAATAATATCAAAATAACATCAATACCCAATTTTAATATATTTATATTATAAATTGTCAAATTATTATATATGACCGATTAAATTAATTTGGACCGATTCAACTGAACCGATTCTTGGCCGATTTAGACCAGATTCCGATTCCGCCTCCTTAAAAAACCGATTTCGATTCCGACTCGTGCAACCTTGGCCAGTTCATTTTTACAATCAGTTTGTCTTCTTTTTTATAATCTTTTTTCTTTATATTTTCACCCCCTCTCTCTTTTTTATTATAACCAAAAAAAAAAGTAAAAATGAAGCGCCGAGAATCACAATTCCGACGCCGACTATTTCGCGTCTTTTCCGTGGAAAGCCTTAAAACCCAACACCGGTAGAATAAGGGGCCCACCCAGCGCTGAGTCAGGGTCGTTGTAGCACGAGAAACTGGGGTGACGCCGACTCCGTATTCCAGTTCAACCGGTGGCGACATTGGCGGCGCGATTCTCACTCCTTCTCTTCCCCCGCCGGCGAATATCTCCGATCATCGCCGCCGGCGCGCCTCTCTCATCTCCCCTCTCTTAACCGTCGATCAACGCCGATCGCGTCCGACCTGGGATCCCGAGCCCGCTCGTCGATTTTCAGCTCGCCTCGAGCTGGGAACCCATAACCCTAGTTCCGTGACTTTCGCTGCTCTGTTTTGTAGGTTATGGTGATTCTCGCTCTTCAGTTTTACTGATTCTTGTACTCTTTCACTGAAAATCGTTATTGCGGATTGTTGGAATGTTGTTTGACGGTTCTTAGGATAGAAGAATTGCGTGCATGCTTCATCTTGTTGTTCTTTCGTTCGATTTTCGACGATTTTGTGTTTGATATGGTGATTAGATGATTGCACATGCGAAGCTCCTGCCAATGGAAATGTTTTCTATTAGTTTGGTTCTGGAGCTCCGGAGGAACCGAGGAGGAACGCTCCTAAGGCTGCTTTCTTGTCCTAATCTTATGTTATTTTTTGAAGATTATGGTCTGCAGTTTGTGTGCATGGATGTTTTTTAAATTGAAATAAGTTGTATGCTTCGACTTGTTCTATTCTTTGGTTTTATTCTGTGTTTGTCATTAATGAGTCAACAAGGTGCTCCTGACATTGTTTGCAGTTGTTTTCTTTTGCTTGGAATTTGTTCTGCAGGTTGAAAAATGATTGCAGCTATAATTCTCGTTGGTTGCTCCTCCCCCACCCCGTCTTTTTTTCTCTTCAGGCGTAGTGATTTATTTTATCGATCAGATAGCCTTTTTATTTCCACATTTTATTTTCCCGTGGTTACACATTTTTGTCATGGCGAATTCTGAAGATGTAGTTTATGCTGTTATGCGCTGTCTCAAGTGGAATGTGAGGTTGGATACAGTTGTCTTTTTTATTTTAGTGTGGCATATGTTTTTTTCTTACCAGTTATTTTTTCCCCCTTTCTATATGTTTAACACCATAACTGTTTACTGAAAAGTGATTGTGGTTACGTTGTACCTTTTTTAAGAGTACAATATGCTTTATTCCTTTTCAGCCGTGTGAAGTGGCAATAAATTGAATCTCAGCATCAATAATTGATAGTATATATTTCCACAAGGGGATGGGCAAGCCAAATACTAGAAGTAAACACAAAAGGCAGAAGATCGATGAAAATGAAGATTTGTCTTCCATAATTTTGAGGTGGTCATTTATATCATTTTTTGTTTTATCTTGTTCATCCACTCATTTTCTTTTCAATCCGTAATATTGAAGGCACATGGTTCATTTTTTTTGCAGGAAAATATTCTCAACAGGAGAGATATCAAGGGATGATGTTCATGTCTTGTATATGATTAATAAGCCCTATTGTCAGGGTTGCCGAGTTAACTCAAAGGAGTCTCGAAATTGTTTCTGTGCTCTAGTTCCACCTACTAATGGTTCCCGTAAGTCTGGTTTGTGGCAAAAACTTACAGATATTGTTGAAGAATTTGGTTCAGACCCATGCAAGGACACTCGTACTTCAACTGAGTTCCCTGCTGGTTTGACCAATCTGGGTGCCACTTGCTATGTAAATAGCATACTTCAGTGTCTTTATATGAATGGTTCATTCAGAAGTGGGGTCCTTTCCGTTGAACCAGAGTTATTGACACAACAAGTTGTCATAGACAAACTGGCACACCTATTTGCCCAGTTGCATTCAAGTAGAATGGCTTATGTTGATTCTGCACCATTTGTCACAACTTTGGAGCTTGATAATAGCGCTCAACAGGACAGCCATGAATTCTTTACTTTGTTTCTTTCTTTGCTGGAACGATCACTAAGCCATTCCAGGGTTCCCAAGGCAAGAACAATTGTTCAAGATTTATTTTGCGGAACCATGTCTCATGTAACCCGGTAGGACAAGTTATGATATATTCTTAGATGCAGTCGGGTCAGCTCGGCAACCACTACATTTGTTTATGAAATTCATTTAATTGTTATTTGGTATAATTTTCTGGTTGAGATTATCTGTTGTGGTCTTTTGGACCGTTATAAGTTTATTTGATCTCATTGCACATGCTATATACTCAGGACCTGGAATGTAATGGATGTATATTGTAGGTGTTCTGTGTGCGGAAAAGAATCTGATGCATCTTCAAAAAAGAAGATTTCTATGGACTTGAGTTAAATATCAAGGGATTGAATCACCTTGAGGAGAGTTTAGACGATTACTTTAAAGCGGAGGAGCTTCAAGGTGAGAACCAATATTTCTGCGAGTCATGTCAAAAACATGTGGATGCTACGCGTTCCATTATGCTTCATGCACTGCCCTCTGTGCTCAATTTTCAATTAAAGCGATATGTTTTTCTTGCCAAGGTAAGTTTGTGATTCTGCCCATTGCGGGTTCTATAAGCTGTATAAGACTGAAATATAATATCAATATTTTGTTTGTCGATTATGTTTTATTTCTTCAGACGACTACAAGAAAGAAGTTAAACTCAATCTTCAGTTTCCCTCGTCTCCTGAATATGACAGAAAGGTTATGTGATTCTGATAAATTAGAGTCAGTATATGAGCTGACAGCCATACTAGTTCACAAGGGAACTGCTGTCAACAGCGGCCATTATGTGGCACATATTAAGCATGAACAGAGTGGCTGTTGGTGGAAATTCGACGATGAACATGTTTCTGAATTGGGTTCTAATCCTTTTGGAGAAAAATCCTTAGGATCAACTAAGTGCAAAACTCAGGCAATTGCCCAATCAGTTTGTTCTGAGAAGGAAAATTCTACTTCTGACGGTGGCCTTGCTAACAACAATGAGGTATTTTCTTCTGCTGATGCTTATATGTTGATGTACAGTCGACAATGTACAGAAGGGATTAGCACTAGTGGAATGGACTTGGACATGAATGGTTGTGAAATTCTTCCTGCACATCTTTTTGATGAAGTCAAACAACTGAATGCATCACTTGCTGCTTCCTCTGAAAATTATGAGAAGGGAAAACAAGCAGAGGTGGAAAATATAACATCACGCAGAGAAGAAGTGAGATCAGTTATTTCTGAGGTTACTGTTCAGTCATCGGATGATCCTTTTTTCTGGGTATCAACAGAGTGGTTTCGTCAATGGGCTGAAACTATTAATCCCCCGTGAGTGCTGATTACTTCGTCTTCCTAAATGTTTATCCCAGTATGTACATTTCATGTTTGCATATAATATTTATTAATATTAATATATTTAGAAAGTGCAGCTTCTACAAGGTTATCTTATGTAAAGGATCTTGTATATAGTTAGAGAAGTTAAGAGTAGCACTGTGGAGTGAAGAAGGAAAAGTTGAGATTCAGAGAGGAAAATGATGAAAGAGGTGGTTGCTTCAGACTGCCTCTGAAAGGATAAATTAGTTTGGTCACATATGGCCAGTGGATGCAAGAAAGCATTTGAGCAGTGTGGGTTAGACTTAAGTCCTAACAGCTGGTGAAAGTAGTAAATACTCGTGGGATATTTTAAAAATTTATGTGTACCTAAATCACATTAATAGGGAAATATTTTACGTGGGAAATTCATAGGCGTCTAGTTGGAGCGACAAGTATATGTTTTACATGTATGATCATATCTTGCAGCTTGCAGTGAGTTTTTTTATCTGGTGGATGGAGCGGAAGTGAAAGGGAATTACCTGTTATTGTCTGAGAGATGAAAGTTGCTTATGCAGAACTGTTGGTTAACTGAGTATGAATGGGGAGAGGTGTCAACATGTTTTTGGGGGATAGATACTATTTCACCAATTGTATTTGACTGCTGCTGGCAGCAGTATGCTATAGTGTATTGCAGATTCAAGGCTTCAGTGACCTAGCAAAGTTCATGTTATTTTTTTTCTTTTTATTGTTTGATTTGTTTGCACCCGGGGGAGTAGGGAGGGGGTCACCTGTCCACGTGCGCAGCCTTCCTACACTTTCTTGAGATATATTGATATTTTGATATAGTTCTTTGGTGCCATGCACTGTGGTTGTGTAAATTCCACCATAATTAATATTTGTTTTAATTTTCTAATCACTTAGTTTCATAGCTTTTCTTATTTATGACTACAGATATTTGGTTTCATTTTAAGAATAGCATAATGTTCTCTCCTTATATTTCGTCTGTTAAAATGATCATAGAACTCTTTTAAAACTTATTGTTTGCAGGCCTATTGATAATACCACAATTCAATGCATGCATAACAAGGTTTCTTTGTCAAAAAATTGCTCAATGAAACGATTGTCTGAGAAAGCTTGGCGCAAATTATTCGGAAAGGTATGCGATTTGCCGTGCTGTCTTGTTGTGAGTCCATTTATTAGCCGGGACAATTTGCTCAAGTAGTAATCATTTTTATGGGGCTGTTCTTGCTTATGATCTGGCCCTTTGCAGTTCCTTTGAGAAAATTATCTGAAGTGACTAGTTCGGATGTGATTGTAGATTAGATAACTTTCTCATAGGTTTTGTGATCCCAGTGAAGTGTTGCGAGTATTTTTTTAATTTAGCAATAATCGACTTCTTGGACCTCAAATTTGGCATTTTAACAACTTTTCATTACCATTCAGTATGGTGGAGGCCCGGAACTTACGCATGATGACTATTGTGTAATCTGCCTCAAGGAAGAGGCAAAATCTATTGTATCTACTAACAATTTCAAGGAGTTGAGATCCTCCATGATGGAACTTGCAGAAGCGGCCCTTGCCGGAAACTTTTCTGATGAGCACATGTATTATGTGTCCAAGGCATGGTATTGCAGCTAATTTTTTTTTTGCTATTCCTTGTATGATTTGTAAAATCTTGGCAACTTCAGAATTCTACATCCCTTTATTCATAATTTGAAGCCCAATTATATCTTCTTCTTTTTTGTGAGGTGGTCTTCTATATTATTGAATAATGAATTTCATTTAAGTTTGTTTAATCATTCTCTACACCTTAGCATAGATTCCATGCTTTGAACATTTAAATCATTGGGATAGAACATGTGCAAAGAACGGCAAGTTTTAATATTTTGTGTTGACCTTCAAGAGAAGTGCAATTGAAAGGAAGTTTAATTATCATTGTATTAGAGTTATTTATTTGCTAATTTCTGAAATTACTATCAGATATTGAATGCAATAGATTCCCTCTGTGTTTTGCCTGAGCAAAATCTTCCATTGGCATATATATTTTCAGTTCCAATTTGTTATATAACACTATGGTCATTCAATTTTAGCTGGAAATTGAGAAAGGTTAACTAGTAAAAAATCTTCTGATTCTGCTTATGATAAAGGTTGCTTCAATGGGTCCGGAGAAAAAATATTGATTCTCCTTCTGAGGCTGATTCTGGGCCTACAGCTTCTCTCTCCTGTCCCCATGGAAAACTATTGCCAGAGCAAGCTGCTGGGGCAAAGCGAGTCCTGGTTCCTAATAACCTTTGGCTTTTCTTCCTTGAAAATGCTAAAGCGGTGAACCCTGATGACTTATCAGGCTGCATTGCATTTCCAATGGGGGCAGAATCTTGTGCAATTTGCTGTGTTGAGCTGAATGAAATGGCATCGTTAGAGAATAACTTAAGGTACCTTCAAAATTTGTATAGTTCAGCA
This sequence comes from Piper betle, assembly GCA_033002965.1. Lineage (NCBI taxonomy): Eukaryota > Viridiplantae > Streptophyta > Magnoliopsida > Piperales > Piperaceae > Piper > Piper betle. Next base: position 28,821 of record JAURVB010005352.1, read on the forward strand.
TAATGTAGTAATTTGGAGTTGATTAAATTGTCGTTGATGCAGAGGAGAAAAGCTAAAACAGCGTCAGAATCATGAGAAGTTGTTCCAGAATAAAAATATTGCCCTTTTTCCAGGATGCAAATACTTTTTATTGCCATCTTCCTGGTTGACTAAATGGAGAGCTTATATTGCGAGTGGCAAAAATGCTTTTTCTCATCTAGAACCTGATTTATTGACAGTTATGGAGTCTCTCATATGTCAGAAGGTACTTTGGTGTTTCTTGATTTACTTGGTGAAGAGTGTATAAATGGATGCGACATATTGATTTTGGTGCCGAGGTTGGACCTCATTGTTAAATATTAAATATAAAAGACATTGATCCTGAATAAACTTCAATAATATCTTTACATTTATTGAATAATATCCATTGCAAGCGTTACAATAATGCTGCTACTTTGAACTTTAAGCTCTTTCATGTGTTTACGATTTTGTATTTTTTAAATAATATTTTTTCCATAATTATACAATATATCTTTGGTTATGAACTGTTGCTTCTTTGGATTCAGCATTCACGTCTTTTAGAAAGGCCTCCTCAACTTACTTGCAAACGAGGTGTCATCACTCAAAAATCATCTGTAAGTGTCTGCATGGAGGCTTATGAGGTGTCTATTCTTTCTAGGTTTTTAAAAGGGATCTTTCTTCCCTTTCTAATCTGCTTCTCACAATCTATCAAACTGAGGGGTTTTTTGGAAGAAACCGTAACCGTTTATTGAAGCTCACCACTGATATCAATTTTTAGGATAAAACACTAAGTGGATGTTCGTTATGGAGCTTTTGTAAGTATGTGAGTGCGTAAACAGGACAAGGATAGTCATCATAATAGATGTGGCAAGTACCCTAGTAAAACTAGTAGTTTTGAGGTAATATTTACTAGTCAGTTCTGTTTTTCATGGGGATGATGACAATTTATAATCTGTATAGGTTTTGAGCAAACGTTTCCCTTTGCTATGCAAGTGCAGTAATTATGTGCACGACCTCCTATGAAAGCAGGTCGTGTCCTAAATGGCATACTAATGTCTAGGCACTAGTTATGTCTGTTGTCTAGGTTTTAATTTTGATATTATTTATGGGCTTCCAGAATCAACCATGACGATGATGGAGAAAAGATATCTGCAAGCTCAGTCATCTGCTTTACAAGTTTTCTTGCAACTGTTAATTTATAGCATTGTTCTTTATTTTTCTATATATAACAGATGGATGGTTTGACTCTCATTTTGGAGAGTGATTGGAAGGCATTTTGTGATGAATGGAGTGTACGTGTAGATAAAGGTGTAACTGCAGAAATTGATCTTGTAAAAACTCACGATCTGTGTGGATCTTCTGCGGGAATGATGGTTCATGAGGAGCTGATAGATCCTGCCAAAACTGAAGTGGAGAATGGCAATGAGTCTAAGCAACCTGTTATCAGAACTCGACCAGAGGTGATAAGACAGACCTATTTGAATTAAACCTTTTAAGTATCATAATCTAATTTGTATGGTTTGACAGACTTGTGAAGATTGTATTGGTGAAAGAGAAACTTGCAATCTGATGCAAAAACTTAATTACTGCAATGAGGAAATACAAGTCTTTTGATTCATGGAAATGAAGTTCCGAAATCAATTTTAGAAGCTTCTGGAAATTCCTTTGATCTAGATCGACGAACTTCAAAGCGCTCTAGGAGAACCTCAGGTGGCAATTCAGTTAGCCTAAAGGTGTCTGGCTCAACAACATTTTATCAGTTGAAAATGATGATCTGGGAATCCTTTGGGGTGAGAATGTTACAAATTTGTGTACTTGCGATGCCTTCTCATAATTCCTGTTCCAAGGTTCATAATTGAATGGGTTATTCTTTTACAAGTGTATAAGAGAGTGTCCATGGTTATTCACCAATTAAAATTTTTCTCCCGGTTAAATTTTTCTCCTGGATATCATCATATGGATTAATTCTCATCTAAAATTCCTCTGCTACTGAGACTGTGGTGTTAATGTAGGTTGTCAAAGAGAATCAGAAACTGCACAAGGGAACTAGAGAATTAGAAGGTGAAATTGCTACATTAGCCGACATGAATATATTCCCCGGAGATGTCCTCTGGGTTACAGATTCTGAGATCCATGAAAATCACGTGATATTGCAGGTAATTCTAAGCTTCTACAAACTGGACCTCAATGAGGTGTTATCTTTGTTTAGTGGGAGTTGATATTTGGTTGATATAGCAATTTAATAAGATACACTTAAATCAATCTTTTTATGAGAAAAATTCAGATGAGCTGTCAGAGCAGAAAATGGATCTGACAGATTGAGGAAGGTTTTCGCGGGACTCTTTTGGTGCCCAATATCACGGCTCAGGTTATTCCCCTGCTATTGATTATAGAAATGAGGATTATGTGTTGCTGACATGGTATAGATAAGATTATAGTAGCCAAGTTATCATGCAAGTATGCTACTAGGTATAGGCTTCTGTTGTGATTTCATGATATAGGAAAATTCATGGGGAAAGAGGCCAGAAGTTTTCGTGTTTTTGGAGGTGAACCCATAGAAAATTTATTGAATAGTTCTGTTGAGCAAATTTAAGAAGGCCCTAGCTGTAGGAAATTTACGTGATTGAAAAATACTTGAAGCTAGGATTAGAACAGAGATCTTATTCTTGTAGTTGATGCGATAAACATTTAGGAGGAGAATCAAGATTTCTTGTCTGTCATCACTAATCAAATATTTAGCTGGTTACCACAATGCCCTTATTGAAGATGGAAGCTTTTTTTCTTTTTATTGTTTAAACTGAAAGTCCAAAGCACTCTTCTGCTACCCCACCATTCTCCACCATTCGTATAACTTGATGGAACTTTTATAATAATCAGATTGAGGGCCTACAATCCGTTTCAACACAAAATGGGATACTTATGGTATATAGGGATTTCTGTTTATGCTGTGAAATTAGGTAAAATAGCCATCCTTATACGACAAATCTTTTATCTGCAAGACCACTAAATTCGGAGAGCTTTTCAATGGGACATTACAGGTTAACTGTGAGTGCCGATTTTATTTTGCTGTAGTTCCCAGTTTGAGAAGAGGCTGAAATGAAATCTTGTCTTGTTGATATAAGGAGGGTTTCAATTTTGTTTGCAAGTTTCCAACAATCTACTTGCGGACTTGGGTTCTCAGCCAGGACAAAATGGAAGGTAACTTTATTGCAATCGGACCTGTTAAACTCATTAAGCAAACAGACATCATGCTTGAGTGGATTGCTAAAATTGAATTACTAACCTGAAATAATTTTTGATTTTCCCTGAAACCTCTCTGGCCTCTTGAGGTTAAATAACAGAGAAAATTTAACCAAAGGAAGGTTACCTTTTACTTGATAGCATCTTTAGAAAGTAAGAAAGGAATAGCAATGTACACAAAAAGATGGATGCAACTCTTCTTTGATCAACCTAGGACTGGTTGCAAAAAAATTGTTATTGCAGATCCTTTATGAAATCTCCTCTAGAGATACTTAATGATGATCTTTTGACTTCAGAAGTATGTAATTTGTGCAAAACTCCTAGTACTGTGTCATGGCTTCTTTCAAGAGGGTTCTAAGATTTACAGAAAATCTCGCATGTAAATAGCTGAATTGTAGTCCATAGGAGACTGCTGCTTACTGCTTAATATAGTTTTAAATAGGCTGTCATCTATGCTTTACTGTTGGTGCCCATTTTGCAGACCATAGCTGCAGCAAATGATGGACAAATACGTGCCAATCTTTAGATTGGCAGTTGGCGGAGTCAGCAATTAGGAGTCATGCGTTTGCAATTGCCGTATTTTTTGCTCTAAAAGAGGGTGGATTAGGCTCTTTCCTATTGGGGATTTTTTTTTGTATCCCAGCTGTATAAAAAGGTATATATCATGTATGTATCCGCCATTGTGCTCTTATGTGCTAATTACATTACAATGGTGGGAAAATGGGCCTGATAGCTTCAACTTTTGCTGTCTGGTAGAATGTGTGTTTGCAAATATATCTTTAAGAAGCTCCCCACCCTCTATTCCCACGCTTGTGCAGGAGGTTTTTGCCTTCTACGTCCGTTTAATGGCCAACTGAAGCGGCGCGTTGCGTCTGTGTAATACTCGGCGTTATGGGGACGTTGTCACGTACGTAGACGATTGAGAAGTGACCAGAACTTGTGAAGTTAGCATGTGTTCGCGAGGAAAGTATTTCCACGTGTTCACTTTTTCCCCGTCACGTGTCCTCTACTTGCCAACGAATGCTAATAATTGCATCGTGTCATTTTATTCGTTACCTGTCTAAAAAAAATGAACATCTATATTGGTCATGCACCTTGCATAACTGACTGTAAAATCTATTCGTATCTACTCTTTTGAATATAAGAACTTAATGATGATCTAAGATTAAAAGTAGGACAATTGACTAATCAAAATATAAAAAGAAAATTAAAATACAATAAAACTACCACTTAACTTACAAGCATTTCATGTTCGAATTGTGTTGATTTTTTTAGAAGAATAAAAATATTTTTAACAGTAAAATGTCATTCAAATTAGATTAATTTTAACTTTTGTTTTTTTATTAATAAATATTTTTTAATTGACATAAAATTATATGATAAAAATATAAAATAATTATAATTTATTTTTTCATATAGGATATATTTTTAAAATCAATTTTAATATATATTTAAGATATTAAATTATTATCGTTTATTTTATTATTAAATAAGAATTTATAAATAAAATTAAATTTTAAGCAATATTTTGCCTAATTGTGCATCGTTCCTTACGGCACAATCATTAGTAGTAACTTATACTATTTTCTATTTGCCGGGAGGCGACATTAGCGTGACATTAAAAGAAAAACCTTACTGTTGCTCCTAGAAAAGCACATTTCAATTGAATATGATGAACATAATATTTCTGGAGCCAATAGGCCCATGTACAAACGGCCTATAGAGAAGTTCTGTTGCCGTGTAGGCCGCAAACACCTGATTATGATGGAACTGTCAAACATCTGCCATATTTCTACGCAATGCTTGTTTCTGACATCTGTCATCTCAGAGCTCTGGGTTCGGGCTATCAGTTGATCAAAGTCCTGCAGTAATTTTTCTTTTATCAATAGTATAAGATCTCGCATAAATCTTCCTGACATTACATGTGTTGCAATTATATTTTCGGTTTACCAGTGGGACAGTTGGAATCGGTCATTTAGTATTTTGGAAGAGCAATGTTGCCAAGGCTATACGTACCTTTGTATTTACGGTCAGATTTGGTGGTCAGTGTACAAAACTAGGAGCAGATCTAATGCCGGCAGCACCAAACTTGTCTAGTTTTTAAGGAGATATGCCCACTTGAGAAAATTATGGGCAAAAGATATGACCCACCTAGCCTTAGGTTACTTGAAACTAGATTGGACTCGTATAAAAGAGCCTACGTTGGTGTCTTCACAATGATACTCGAGGATTTTGCTTTGCTATTGTCTGCAGCAATTTCATCTGGAAAGAGTCTTGCAAGCTCCTTCATTGTGGCCTCGATAATCTCTTCATCCCTTCGTGATATCCACTGTTCAGCAGGTGCAAAAACTAGTTCCAGCATGGAACGGTTTGGATCATAATATTCCTGTGCATATGACAAACCTTCCATATAATGCTCATATAGGCACCCAATAAATAGGTGTATTATTAAGGTTTTCATAATGTTTAGCAATCTATTCTCACGGTTCACAACATTACTTTTATGGGTTCATATTAATTATGGTTTTGATAGTATGTAAAATTTTAAAGCCAAATGTTGCATTGGTACGTAGTTAGAGTTCTAAAAAGACTAGTAAATATCAATAACTGACTCAAATCTTAACGTATTAGTGAAATATAAAACTGAACTCCATCTTCTTCTTCTTCTTTTTCCACTTAATATTTAATGGGTGTCAGAGGCAAAGATCTTATATTAAGATTCATACAATTATAATTGACAAAATTTTTGATAATTGAATGTCATTTTTTACATTAACATTTTTTATCTGGGCTGGGGACCGGTAATGCAAAAACATTGGTTTAATTCTATACTAAGTTTCAATTCATATTTATAAATATTTTATCCCCCACCCTCTCTTAATCTTTCTTGCTTTTACTGCTTCTTAATTCTATTATCCATACTGATTAGAAAAAACAACATTAGAAATTAGAAATGATAATTTTTTTATGCTCGTATGTCCTTGACATCGACCTTTATTCTTTATCTAGGCTTAGAATTCTATGCTGAGTTTCAATTCATATATTTAAAATATATTTTATCCCCACCCTCTCTTAATCCTTCTTGCCTTGTGCTTGTTAATTATATTGTCCATACTGATGGGATTAAACAACATTAGAAACTGGGAAGAATAGTAGATAACATAACTAATATCTTTTATTTTTATTCTTATCTATCTAGTTTAACGTGAACATGATTGATGAAAGTACCACTTTACAGGTTTTAGAGAAAGTGAATATTTGTGCTGATATTAGTCTTCTATATTAACCATGCTGCCATTTGTTGGAATCTGATTTATAAATAAATCATCATTTGCATAGGAAAAAATATATAAAGTATTTAAAGTCTAATGATCTGCATGTGTTTATTTGATTCAACTCGAAATTTAATATTTTAAATATTTATATTGACCTTTTATAAAAAGTAGGAAAAAACAAAAACAATTACTTTATAAGAATATTAAATAAAAATCAAATTTGGTGCACATATATATTGTGTGCATTGTTAGTTAATCCCACATCAATTATGGGGTGGTTTATGGCTTGTATATATATAAATGAGAAAGTCTTATTTTCTAAATTATTTTTGTATTAAGAAAGTATCACAACACTTGTTTTAGTCAACTAGTTTAAATTGCCTCGTGATAAGTCAACCTAACCCAAATGTTAATTCTAAATTACTTTACAATGGTAAGTCAAATAATCCGAAATTTGGCCTCAACTGCTAGATAGTGAAGAAGCTAGTCCAAATGCAACTCAAATTGAAGAACTTTACTGAGAACATGCAATTTAAATTACCTCATGATAAATAGTTAGTCTAAATTTAGTCGAAGCTCTGTTCTAATTTAGAATTTTCAGTATAACATATAGACCTATCATGTGTGAGGGGGGTGTATATATCTAATATATGTTACAGGGAGGGCGAAAGATATAGCTCTGAAGTTGTTAATCCGAGAGAGAATGTAAAAAGAGGAGTTGATTCAAATGGTTTGATGAACGACAGGAAAATTTTTTTGTTAATCCCATACTAACCCAAGTTACTAGTAATAATTGTCTCAAATATCTTTTGAGGGCTAAAGCGCCCAACATGTGTGTGTGTATATACTATTAAATTGTGATACAAATTAGCCAATTTAGACTCAATATTTTATACATTAAAATGAACGCTATTTTTAGGACATGCAAGCGAGTTTTAGCTCGCCCAAAAAGGGGAATTTTCAGAACAATTTTTGAAAAACTGTTTTTTAACACGCTACATCTTTAAATGCATGTACTTCTATCTATTTGCTTTGTCAAATGCACGAGTTCATATTTTATTTAAATCGATTTAAAAGTGCTTCATGGTTGCAATAACAATAGATCCTTTTTGTCTCGATAATTACTCTTATGAAAATAATTAAGCTTGGTTTTCAGACTATATTTTCTGTTCTACGTATCCTATAAGGTTAGTCTTTTTATTCTTCCCGGTTGCCTGAGCAGTTATGGCCGATGGAGGAGAGATGGCTCGAGGACTGAGTCGAACTGGCGGACGCACACAGATAGTGTGGCCGAAAAGAGGCTGTCCCCTTGGTTGGGTTCGCTGCTTGAGGTCCACGCAAGACCTCGGCCTTCGTGAGGAGCTCCGTCGAGGCGGGGCTAGTGAGCGGTGA
>JAURVB010005353.1:0-60066 GCA_033002965.1 Piper betle
ATTCCATCGATCAATTTGGGATTTCTGATTCAAACAAATTCTAATAAACCCAATAAAGTAAGCATTAAGTGGTTTCCTTTTTAAGAGCTTGAGCTTTTGTGACAAGTAGCTAGGTCATCTAAAATTTACATGGTATCATAGCCAAAGGGTGAGAGTTCGAATCCCGTTAGCGATATATGCCCAAAAAATATTAATTTGTCCCATGCTGTACCTAAAGGACAATTTGTCGTGTGTTTGTCCATGTGCTAAACCTTAAAAATATGTCTACACGGTAGGGGGAATGTTAAAGTAAATATTAAGTTATTCCCTTTCCTAAGAGCTTGAGTGTCATGCCCTGATTTTTTTCTCAACAAAGTGTGACACTTCATATCTTTAGTCAAGCTCATCAACGTGACTTCTTTATTGGGTTAAATGCTAGCAATATTGAATGGATCTAATCATCACCAAGTCTCTAATGACGCTGCCTACTACGTGCAGGATGGTTCAGGTAGGTATTCAAAGATATACTCAATAAGAACACAACATCTCAACTACAAATAGATAATCACCTGAAATCAAATCAATAAAACATTATTCTTTTGAAACACTTATAAAACAATTCGGAAGACATCAATTAAAACACAAGAGTCAATCATAATCTCTTTAAAATTCATTTGACATCATAAATCATTTAAAACCCAATCCTCTTCAAATATCTTTGATTGAAAACATTCAATATATCATTGACATCACTGTTTTAAAATCATTAAAATCCTTTTAAAATTGATCTTTTTCTTCAAATCAAATCATAGACCCATGAGTCCATGTTGCATTGGACTAAATCAAATTAGTCTCATCATAAATCATAAATCATGGATCATAAATCACAAGTCATACTTCATAAATCATAGAAAGAGAAGTGCAACCCAAAGGTTTATGGGAAACAGTTTGAAAAGATTATCATGAGACATCCATGTGATATCATGGTCTGTTCCTTTAACTAGTTCTTAATCATTACTTAACAGCCTTCGATATTAACTATCTTTTATTCCAAAATTTCATCTTACATGCATCATCTTTACATTAATTCTCAAGCGAGGATTACATCTCACCCTCCTTCATTGAATTTTATGTCATCATCTTTCCTTCTTTGAATACATTCTATTTATTATCATGGGCCATTTTTGCTGAATTACGTTGTTATCTTATGTTCATAATTCCCAGATTCTCATAGTTCACTAAAGTTCAGTAAACTTAGCTAGACTAACTTCTTCTTCTTTGTCTTCTTCTTCAAGTTCATTTACCTCGTCTACAAGTTTAGCACATTGATGGCTACACACTAATTATCTAATTAATATCAATTGTTATTTGACTAGAAGGCTATGGACATATTTATCTTTAGCTAGGTTACAAGCTCCCTGACTATCTTTCCATCACACTCATCCATTTCTACTCTATTACTTGAAGCTTGTTCATTATCCTAACTTATCCTTAGGTATTTTCAGCTTATGTTTCACGTACTTCTAAATATTACTTAAACTCTTTAACCGTTCCTCTTATAAAGACTTACATGTTCATTAATACCTTAAGTCTTAAGTCTCAAACAAAACGACCTTTGCTTAATCCTAGTCTTTAGATTAATCCCTTCATGTTTCGTTGTTGGTTCATGACATTAAACTTGGTTGTTCATGGTGCTTAGGTCATTCTCGATGTGTTTAAAATTGCATGCGAAATTCATTTTAATCATATACTTATCTTTTACATTCAACCATGTTCCCTTTTCCCTAATTTATAAGTCCATTCATTAAACCTTCCTTAAGCCCTGGTATATTCATATCATCACCCAAATCTTTTCTTACATCTCCTTTACTTTTCTAATTGACCACATAAGCATTGTCTCGTTCATTTTTTATTCTTAGTCCTAAGGTAAACTCAGTGCTTTACCCTCAAAAAGCTTACTCTAGATTCATTAATTAGTTATAATTTATTCCATTGAGGGTTCACTACAATTGCTTAGTTCCTATAATCTTCTAATTTTTCCTTTAACTAGGCACATCAAGATCAATTACCGTGTTTTCCATTTCTTACTATCCCATTATTATGTGCCTGTCACTTTTGCTTAATTCATAGAATAGGTCCATAGACCACTTATAACACTATTAGACAATAGCTTTTCCATGTTTTGGCCCATCACTTCCTAACCCACCTATACATGTATCTTGCCCAAGTCCCTTTTTGATATTTAGAACTTCTTACTTTTTGGAAATACAACCACTTTGTTGGCTAAGTTCCTCCTAACCCTTTAAGCTTGTTCATCATTGTTTTAGCATCTTAACCCTTTAAGCTAGTTCATCATTGTTTTAGCTTAAGGCGATCAAATGCTCCGTAAGGCGGTCATATCAATTGGTTTTTTGATTTGTTCTTATTGACTCTTTAAGTAGATGTACCAGTCATTTACCTTCTCTTTTTCTTATTCAAGTATTGTCTTCATTTATATTCTACTTAGCATTATACATAGAGATTCACATACTACTAACGTGTGATTTATTATTTTCCATCATCTTTTTTATGTTTCCTTTTATTTTTTATTTCTTGTACTAGCTTCCTACATGTAACTTTTTATGAACAAACCATATATACACATGAGATAAAACCGATAAAAGAAATCATAATGAAAGGAAATTAATTGATAAATCACAAACATTAAAAACTTTACGAAAATATCTTTAGCACCAAGACATCTTATAAAACTAGTTTCAAACTCATTTCTGATATGAAATCATCGAATAAACATGGAAAACCTTGAAGAAGATTCATAAACATCTTAAGAATATCTAAACATAATTAGAGATAAAGGTTCACACATCTTATCCTTGCTTCCTAGAACTCCTCCTCCTAGTAGGATGCCACCTACTTAGGCTTCCTTCTCTCCTGGGTTGCTCTCTTCTTCCATTCCCTCACCCCTAGGGGTGCTCATTGGGCAAGTCGAGTGAAGCTTTGCTCAGCTCATTTAATTTCGAGTTCGATTCGAGTTAAAAAACACTCGAGTCAATTTAAGTCGAGTTCGAACTAGCTTAATTCGTATATATTCATGTTGTTTTTTCGTATAATTCATACTCAAATTTAATTTTTAATTAAAATATCTCAAATTTGACATAAGTATGCATAAAAGATAATTTAATCATGTATAAATTTATTTAATTTGTTATCATATAGTGATATTTTATAATTTGGATATATTTATATAAAAAAATTAAGATAAATATAGTCAAAAATCTTATTCTTTATTTATGTATCAAGCTTCGAGTCGAGCCGAATTGTAAAGGTACAGGCTCAGGCCCGGCTCGTTTAATATCGAGTTGAGCTTCGAGTCGAGTTTTTTTGTCGAGTATCAAGTTAAATCGAATTTAATCGAGCTTTAAACAGCCCTACTCAACCCTATTTATAATCACTTACTTGATTCATCATTAAATTATTCAAAACTTTCTGAGAAGGCTAATTTTATAATTTCATAACTTGTATCAGTCAATAAAAATTCGCCATCCTTACTAAAATATAAGAATTGTCCTACCTAATTAACCAATAGGATTTTACCTCCATGTTGACCAATAGAATTGGTCCAAATTTATTAAATATCCAATTGTTTACTTAGCCAAAAATATTCCAAGGGCTTCCACTAAGTTCTTCTAGAATATTCCATCATTAAACTAATATTCAATTATTTAAGCTCTAAGTATACCTTACGACCCCATATAGTTTATAAAACACCATTACTAATTTCTAGTTATCCTTGCTTCCTTCCACTTAAGGCAATCCCAAGTAGCAACTTTTTAAGGACTTCTTACTATCTTCACATTCAAATCACAAAATATTCATTAGGTTAAAACCTAAATCACAAGAAATAACTTATTCAACTCTAAAATTAATTGATAGAAATTAGGAACAATACATTGAGCAACCATCTAAAATTTACATAACAATCCATCTAACCCTAACGCAAACACTCAACAAGAATCCACCAACATCAGGTCCTTTAGTAGTTCAACATTCAAAATAGATCTTCGCAGTCATCTAGACACAGTCAGGTCTATTCAAAAAACCAGCAATAAAAATAACATTTTATTCACATAAGATGATTCACATCATATCTTAATTTATTTCTTCCACCAGCCCATTTAACAACAGAAGTTAGTGAAATGTTTTGGGCCATGAATCACCTGCCAAACTAAATTATACAGAACCATTAAACACCGCTAAAACATAAGAAGCAGAAAAATTAATAAAAAATAATTTTGAAGTAAAAACATAAAAAAAGGGCTGTTGAGAGAAGTCTGTCAAGCAGGAAGAAATTTTTGTAAGTACCTATTTTCTACTGCAGTTATCACAGAAGAACCCACATACTTTACTCTGTCCCCTGCAAGATAAAATGACATGACATGAAACTGATTAGTAGAGAAAATTAAACAGCCAAGTTAAATGCACCCGCTACTAGAATGTTCTAAACAGAGAGCAGCCTGAATGCTTTCTGCTATTCTATATCAAATGGTGAAGTTTTATGCTAGGCATTATGATTTCCCTATGACCACCACATCCTCTCAAAGCAGGAACAATTTTACAGCAAAATAAGTGTACACAAGTGTTCAAATATCCACAATAGTCGCCATTATTGCATGCACCACATTTTTGCTTTGTTAATTTCAGTGGAAGTATTTATGTTTTATCACAAATCAGAGATTAGAAATGTCTAAGACGCTTCATTTAGTCACATCTAACAATGTTGGATTTGTTAGACACCACTCCCTGCACCTTAAATCACCAAACCAAATGCTTTAATCGCAAGAAAAATGCAAAGTGAGTTGGAAACAAACAAAATGAGCTGATATTTATATTTCTTGCCTTTGGAAAAAAAAATGGTCTGCACCGGCATTTCAAATGCAACCCAGTTAAAAATGAAAAACTATGCAACCAGTGTACGCACAGAACCTCACTGTAAAATTAGGAAACTTGACTACACAAAAACTTGCTTGAGTCATTGCCTTAACAGTGCTTCAAATGATCATGCCAATTGCATACCATAGTCACTAGCACTTTTTCTATTAATCGACTATTTTACAACCCAAATCATATCAATGTTGAAGGTTAAAATTATCAGATAAGAACGTTTACCCTTCTTTAATGGTCTTTTAGATTGTTCAGTTATGTCCGTAGAATCTGATTTCTCTGACGCCGAAGTATCACTCTCATGCTCTCCAGAGACTCTCTAAAACCAAAGTGAAAAGAATCCCAAAAATGAAACGGGCAATGGAACTTGCAAAAAAAATTTGTCGTTTTTTTTTATAAAAACTATGCAATAATTTTCTTCGCACAATTGTCAACAACTTATTGCAGGAAAAAAAATTGTGTTATTCTAAAGCTCAGAATTTTATTTAACAATCGTACATTCAAAAAATAAAAACTACCTTGGACTTAAAGTGTGATGAATAAGAAAATACTTAAACAAGACAAATCATCCTTGCTCAAGAATACAGAAATGGAATAGTCTTGGTTTTAGAGTAGAAAAGGCTCATTTAGGAAGGCAGTATAAGAAATTCAATGATAATAATTAATAAGCAGAACAACTACGAAATAAGACAAAAGATAGCCATTTGTGCTTGAGTTCATCATTTATCTAGAAATGCTTCCCTTTCTATCAACGTATTTTGCTACAATAACCTTACCTTTGCAAAGTCTTCAAGGGTGTTGTAAGGCACAAGCTTTTTAAGCACTTCAGGAGATGCCTTTGCATCCATAGCATCTTCGTCAGTACCATCTGATCTAGCTTCATTTCCGCTTCCCCATTCTTCTTCATTGCTAGCATCATTTTTCTCTGCATCTCAGAATCAGCTGTACATTCCTCCCCTGACTCAGCATCTATTTCATTCTCGGAAGCAAGCTCTTTACCAAAACCCTATGTCCATTTAATGTAATTGAAGTTTCTTAAATTTATGTGCAGTGCTTCAAGACCAATTAACTAGAAAGGGGATAAAATTGTCTTTCTTAAATTTATGTGCAGTGCTTCAAATTCTTACATGCGGAGCAAGAACACTGCCATCAAGCACAAGTAAAGGAACTTGCAATTTCCCTGCTAGCGCTCTTACTAGTCTTTCTAAATAAAGCTCCATTCCTGTTAAATTAAACAGGATTGACAAATACAAGACCATCACATAGAATTCCAACACAATCAATAACAGCATGAAAATAATAGACACACTAGGCAAAGGAAATCATAATATAATTTCCCCATGGGTGGAGAAAAATCAAATATGGATCGTACTGCTCTCACCTGGAAAGTTTTGGAGCAGAATTCTCCCATATGATGAAGCCAAACTACCACCATATGAGGCAGTGATCTTTTTGTGCTTCAAATGAGCTGTTACACACTCAACTAACGTGCTTCTAGTGTGTTCACTACAAAAAACCCATTGCCACCACATAAACTAATACTCATGCTTCAATGTGACAGAAAATAAATGATAAAGGGCAATGAAAATAGGACTGAAATTAGTACTGCATATAGTATGGAAATGTGTCCCAGGAAACATTTATTTTCTCGCATGGAATAAGTCTTCTCAAAAGCTCATTTTTAAACCTTTGACGTCTGGCTAAAAAGGGGACTCCTTTCTCTTGCTTTCAAGAGATAGCTTCTCACTATTGAGCCACTCTAGCTGATCATACTCTCCTAGTCTAACATGATCATCACAATGGTTCAAACTCATACCAGTTTTCTCTCTTCTAGGTTTCCCTTTATAAGTGTGTGTGGAATCTTTAACAGGCATATGTTTACCTTCGCTCGCATTACTTTCATCTCCTTTAGAACTGTAGAACCTTGAACAGCTAATTGAAAATAATGCATTGCATCTTCCATTACATTTACTGGTACAATCTCTGAAAAAGTAGCTTGGACCTAAAGATAGATGCACCTCCTTATATTTTTTTAACAGGCTTGTCATTAGATCTCTGCCCCCAATTGGAATTAGCTACATTGTGGGAATGAATACAACGGCCACCACTTGATCTAGTTAATCCTGGGGATAGCTTAAAAACAAAGCACCACTTCGGATTTCTGCATTTCAACCTCCTAGCACACATTGCAACTAACATTTGGCAAACAAAGCAATCTCTATAACTACAATTGCATCAATTCCACAGACACCTGAAATCAATACAAGTAAGGATCAGATGTTGCATTAAAGTAATATTGACGCTCAGAGGAGCTTTAAAGCACCTACAGCTAAATTCATCCATAAAAGCACCACTTATCCACCCTAAATGTAATCAAACAACAAAAATTCATGCTTGGTACATTTTCTGGGCGACAGTAGCTACTAAAAGACTAAAATGGACTAAAAACAATGAAGTAGCATAAAGATCATAACCACCCATTTGCAGATGAGTTAATCATCCAAGTAAACAACCATTACTTATATTCCTTCCTCACATGAGTGTAATAGCGGAAAGATTAAATGAAATAAAAAAGCTCGAAAGTTTCACACCTAGTAAGCAAGTGCATCCTCATCGATACTGCGAACAACTTCATTACAATATCGAAATTATCTCTCAAACATCCAACCCTAACCAATTAAGCTTCCAAACACAGCAAAAAGCATCCAGCTTTAGCCCAAAAATGGAAGAAAGACCCAGGACCGCTAAAAATTGACGGCAGGGAGAGAGAAGGGAGGGAAGCAAAGAGCGGCCGGGTGTCGATTGGGGGAGAGGTGCTTATATGTACAATGAATTGAGCTTAAAATTATTTGAATTCAATATAAATATAAAAGAGGTGCTTATATGTACCAAGATAACTTATGTGCGCCACATTTTGACTTGAGTCATCTAATTACAAGGACGGCCAAGATTTATTGGTTAAAAAAAATTAAATTTTGTTTTGAGCCGTCTGATTACAAGGATGGCACATATCCTCCAGAGGTGGGGAAGCGCGGTAACAGGGCATCGGCTTTTGTGGAGGGGGGGCATCTGTGGGTGGGGGTGTTGGGGGAGGAGGGGGCAACAGGGGGGGGGGGCTGTGGAGGAGCAACGGAGTGGGGAATCGCCGTGCTAGTAGCGGGATCGGCCTCAGGGGAGGGGGGTTTCTGCAGTCGAGGGAGTGGGAGGGGAGGGGATGACGGGGGCGGGCAGAGGAGCCATGGAGGTGGGTAGAGGGGCAATGGTGGGGGGCGATGGGGTGGGTGACGGGGGTTGGGCGATGAAGTGTGGGGGGAGGGGGAGGGGGAGGGGGAGGGGGGAAGGGGCGACAGGGGTGGGCGATGGCAGGGGGACGGGGGTGGGCTAGAGGGAGGGCAGAGGGGTGTCTGGGGTGGTGACACCGCGAGGCCACTCCCATCACCACCCCCATCGCCCTGCCCCCTACCATTGCCCACCCCCAATCGCCTCCCCCTGCCTCCCTCCCCCCATCCCCTCAGCCCCACTATCGCCCACCAACCCTCACCCCCTCGCCCCCTTTGCCCACCAACCACAAATCCCCCCGCCCCCCTTGTCCCCTCCCCCTCCTCCTGCTCCCCCATCGTCCTATCCGCCTCCCCTCTCCCGATCATAAAGACGATCATATCTAGGTCGTCCGATCATAAGGATGATCCATATTAAAGTTTGGGGCTGGAAAATTTTCCTGCCCCTGGCAGAGAAAAACTTTCCCCTAATTATAAACCTTGAAACTGGCTTAATTGTAACATAGTCGTGTCAATTTTTTTAGATCGAGTTATGAATTGAGCTTAAAATTAATTGAATTCGAGTGTGGTGGTAAAAACTCGCGAGGTAGCTCACCCGAGCCAGCCCTAACTAACTCGGTTCAAGCTACCCACTCCATTAAGTATGATCCAAAATATCGAATGTTTTGGCGAAGGTAAAGCTAGGCACGTGAAACAGTCTCATATAATAGCTTTCTTGGGTGTTTAAAGGTTGGTCTATTTCCGTAACTATTGGTGGTAGTCATGTCATCGTCAAACTCTCGTCAAACAATTAATGATCAGTAATTTTTTGTTATTTAGTTGGTAAACCTTTCTCTTTTTCCTCAAAAAGCGATAAGCTTTTCTCTGCATGTGTAGAAAGTGAAGCTTCCAATTCAGAAACAGATACCGACAGATTGGATGGGGGCAAAATTTGATGCCTGCTGTAAACAGAAGTTTATCTTCCTTGTGTTGGCAAAATTAACTCCTTTTTTCGGTAAATTATTAGTGATGATAAGGAGCAATATGCAAGAGCTACTGAAACTACATATCAAAAGCGACTATGCAATTTTATTAATAGCTATGGCCCTGAGGAGATTTTGTTCCGTATATATTTATGCGAGTTTGCAAGAGTATGTGATTGTGTGAAGATCATTCGAAGATGGCGTGGTTGACAAACAAAGTCATATACACCCTTACTTAATTATATATAGATTTAGGAATCATCTAATTAAGAATTGCAGCACGGGTCTTAGTTTTCAAATCCTTAATGAGGGTTCTTAGCCGCTTCCTTACAAGCTCTAAAGATTAAACTAGGAGACATGATTGTCTCGCTTGAAATACAATAATCAGATGATGCCTTTGTGATATGTGATATTGTTCTGGTTACACTATTTGCAAGGAAACGGAGTGGGGAAATAAGAACACCACCATAACTTTTTATTTCAACAATGGTGATGAAAAACCTGTCAGCTATAGTTCAGTGGCAATAACAAGTTTAGATGAGAAAAATAAAAGGTTGATTGTTATATAAACGAAAACAAGGAAATCTATTTTAAAGAGTTAACACCCTATACATTATACATTGTACTAAAGAAGTAAGACATCCCTGTTTCCAACTTTCTATTTTTCCAAGTTCTCTTCAAAAGAAGAAGTAACACATTTGTAGTAACATTTATGGAGTATCTACTATTATCTTAATATCTATATCTATATCATGATGATTTTTATTTTATATCTGTAACAAAATTAATGAAGTATCTGCTTAGATTGTTTTTATTTTTTATTAGCACTTTTTTTCCTGTTGTGAGTAAAAAAATATTTCATTCATTAATCAAATATTTGTTTTATTGAATGCAGTCTCACACAATCGCCATTTATATTTACCATATACACCATGGTCCTAGCTCTACAGGTAGTTTTATTCAAATAAATTTTTTTAACCATAAATTTTTATTTAGTTTTACTAACTAAACCACCAAAATATTTTTGCTCAATAAATGAAATAATGCTTATTTTTTTATTTCAAATTTAGCTTTATTAATTTTGATTATTGGCCTGTAATTTTATATATTGAAAAGTCTTTTAATTTTCATTTGGATATATTTTGATCTTTATATATGTATGTGTGTACTTAGAAAAAATTATATATATCATATTTCTAAATAGGTTTTCAATTTTAAATTTGGCATTCTATTTAAACATATTAAATTGATTTTTTAACTAAGATTTTAATTCTAGATGTGGCATTCTATTTTAAATTGATTTTCTCAAATCAATCTTGTTTAAACAGATTTATTATTTTTATAACAATTTTTAAATATTTATGAAAATATTTATTCAAATGTATGTGAGAAGCAAAAAAGGCCAATCAATTTTCAAACAACCCAAGTAAAATTTGGTACTATTTTTGTTTTCAATTTAGTTATAATTTTTTGTTTGTGATTTTTTAATATTAAATTGGCTTTCATTCTTTATTTGGGTTTATTTGTATCTCTATTTTTTATCATATTTACTTCAAATTTTGACATTAGAGCTTAGAAAGCTTGTTGTCCGTGTGCAAACTTTTCGTGTAGGAACATTATCAGTGGAGAGGTAGGAAGCTCGAAGAAGTTAGAGGAGCTACGCATAGACAGTTACCTTGTAGAGTTCCCACAGGTAATTTGTCAATTGGTCAATTTGAAGAAACTATTCCTCAAAATACAAGCTCGCGTGGAGTTGCCCATAGGACTCGGAAATTTTAACAAACTAGAAACCTTTGAATTGTGGGACGACTAACCGAGCTTAGAAAGCTTGTTGTTCGCGTGAAAAAAATAATCTAATAAATAGCATGTCACATGAGCCCAATGAAAAAAAATAATGTAATAAATAGCATGTCACCTGAGCCTAGCGAATATAAAATACCTATACGGCTATACCCAAGGCTAAAGATGTATCATTGATAATTTGATAAAAGGCTAAAGATGAATATTGTATGCTTGGGATGGACGGCAGCCCCTTCAAATTTCAAGTGCAAGTGTCTGACTGCCGTGGCCTAATAATTATATAGCAAATAAGTTTGTCTTGGGAAAAAATATAATCTAATAAATTGCATGTCACATGAGCTGAACCAATATAAAGTACCTATAATGCTCTACCCAACCTTATGTTGTGAGTCTCTGAGATGAGTTAACGGAGGAGTGGGAGGTTAGTGAGACATTTTCATAACTACATTTACAGAAAACTATACTGCTAGGGTAGATTGATGTGGTTGTTTTTTATTCGAGGGCTCTTAGAGGAGGCTTTTTTTGGGCAGCTTCCCAAAAAAATTTTTTGATTGCATGTGTACACGCTCTCCAAGCATACTCGAGACAAGAATACAAACAAGAACTCCATGTTGGCATGGGACGCCATTGAATCAAGTTTTATCTTTTCTTGGTGTTCATTTCTGGCTAGTACATCCACTTGAAGTTCATGTTAATTTGTTGCAGGCTACTTGATACCCAAGGGGTTGTGTGTCTTGGCATCGTTGAGTTCCATTCATCTGGATGAAGACAACTATGATGACCCTTTTCAGTTTAATCCTCGGAGATGGGGGGTGATTTGCTTGATCATCATACAATCAATGTTCAGAAAATGATGACATGCACTTGCAAAATATGTAGAAACATCCTCGACATTTTTTTTTCAAAAAAAGAAATATCCTCTATGTTGGTATTTCCATTCAGTAGGATAATGATCTTTCTCAGAGATGAAAGCTAAATTTGGTTCTGTTTTCTTTGATGGAATTACTCAATGCTTATGGACAGGTAAAGGACGCAGGAAGCCTGAACAAATGCATGCTAAGTCTAGTTCGGTCATTAACTAAAAAGTTAGGAACACTATGTACCATTACACATCACTGTAAACACAAAATTGACATTGTCCAATAAGAATGTCTCACACAAGTTGGTCAGTCATCAATGTTGTCAAATATAAGTCAATTTATTCATCAATTACATGACCAAAGAATAGATCTGTTCAAATACCTTCGAATCATTTTGTTGTCCATATCTATACTCTGACCCACCACTAATTGCGATAAAGGAAGATAAACAAGGTTGTTTCATTGTAGTGGCCATGGAACTCCACTTCAAAAGTCATACATTAGAGGAAAAAAATTATTCACAAATAACTTGGCTACCTACCCTGAATTCTAACTGACTACAATCCAATTACCTGTCTAGTGGAGAATTGATAGATGTTATAGGTTCAGATCTTCTCTGTTGTGCTCTTGTTGGCACAGTCTAACTAGTCGTACTACTCATCTTATCATTCTCATCATGTTGTTGTCCTTCAACTCTATATGCTTCATCATAAACTCCTTCAGTTGGTCGCTCACTACCTCCTGTAAACATACATCTTATCTCTTCCTCCCTTGTTCAGAAACTCCACTCCCCACAGGACCTGTTGACGGTAACTGCAACTAATCACATCCATCTCGCCAACTCAGCCGTAAAGGACAAGCATGTCACCATTGCTGCTCCTGTTATTGCTGAACTAGGCAGCCATTGTTTACCGCCGCCTACAACCGCCGAATAACCTACCAAATAATCCCTCACACTTCAATCTCTAATGCCTTCTATTTACACTTAATTACCTAAACTAACCCATTTTATTTCCGAAAGCAACCCATCTTATATATACTGCAATTTTCATTTTTTGAACCAAGTGATTTATCTAAATCAATTCCCTCCCTTAAGCAAATTTTGATTGGAGGTGAAGTGGATATTATGTAAAAAAGTACACACTCTTTCCCTCCCACACATAATATATGATATTTCTCCCTCAAATTCATAATAAATGATATTTGCTCCCTCACATATGTAAATGTCTCAATAATATTTTACTTTGAATAAAATTAAGTTTGTTAAAGATTTTAAATTATAAATCTAGTATGAATCTTTTTTAGGCCTATAAGCTTATGAATTAGGTTGACAAGGGTACGAGGTGTGTAATCTAATTAATGGGCTTGTAGTATTTTTAGGATGGATTGTATATTGTATCTCACTAATCTCCTTAGGTTTAAGGCTTGTTGGAAAGTCGAGATTTTTTTGTTCAAATTCGATTAAGTTTAAAATTTAATTATGTTTGATTTATAAATAAGTAAATATGGATAACTTGTGAGACTGTAATTACGAAGGGAGTCGACTTCAATTTTATTTGTTTATCTTAAATTAAGCATTATTTACGAACAAGTGTTTTTATATATAATTTATTATTTATATGGCTTGGAGAAATATTAAGTTTGCATCTATATCCTTACTAATTATTTTCAATCCTTGATAATGCCCCAATAGTGATATATTATTATTTTCTTCTTTTAAAAAACATGTAAAATAGAGTTACAATTTTATTTTCATATATTTACTCGTGGGTTCCGAGAACTTACTCTTAAGAATAACCTACGGGGGGGGGGGCATAGAACAAGAAGTCCACATGACTTCTTTTGCTTGGTTCAATTCTAGATTGCAAGTCTTAGATTAAGCTCATTAGATTTGATTTATTAAAAGTAATTATGTGAAATTTATTTTGAACATTTATATTATAATAAGTAATGTTATTATTCCATTATATCGTATATATGACTTGCAAAATTCCAACTAAGATAATATTTTACTGAACGAGTGGAGTCGATCCAAACAACCTAACGACCATAGAAGCTGGGTTGGCCTACCATAAGATAGCGCACCTAAATCATCTTGGCCATATTATGTGCCTTGTGTTATATTTGAATGATTGGCATGGTTAACATTTTTTCCCTTGCCATCTCTTTTTTCTTCCCTTGGCATGGTTATATTTGAATGAACTGGTTGGAGCTTCTTGATGCGGCGCAGTTTAATTACAACATGCACCGTTCTTCAGCAACAGGGTTGAGTCCATTTGAGCTAGCAACGGGCCATCAACCTTGGGACGAGCATACTACGTGCGTACTTGGTGTGTGTGTTGCAGCGTGCCGCTGCATACACTGGAATCTGGTGATCAGTACCCGCAGTTAGCACAACTAGCGGTACCGGCAATTAGCAGAACTAGCGCTATCGGCAGTTGGGCGCGTGCTGCTAGCCGGGTGTACGAGTCTTCACGAGGGCGCTATCCTTCATCTTGCTGCTACAAACAGCAGTACTCGGCTGCGAGTGGAAGTAACGCTGGTGTTCCCAAGAGGGGAATACGCCACACGGGCAGGGTTTTGGTCGAAAAATTTTAGCTAAGAAACTACCCTGTGACAGCAGAAGATAGATCGGCCTCGATGCTATAATACCTCTCAGGTGCTGGCGCTGGTAATGTCTGTCTGGCCATATATGACAACCAAGATTGCCAGTATAGCTGCACAGATAAGTCTAATATTCTCAGTAGCGGCAATAGAAGAGATGATACCAACAAGATGGCTCATAGAACTGCTAGTGGCCTTTTCATGCTCTTGAGAGTTGCTAACTGTAAATGAGCAAACAACAATCACCAACAAGACGTTCAAATAGACCACTGACACGAATATTATACACTCTCTTCTACAAGCTCAAATGCAAAATCCAGCTGCGCAACACAAACCTAGCTGGGACGAGGCATGAATGAAAAAATCGAAAGCAGAGCTAAGAATTTGATGAGCCCATCAAAAAACCAATATGCAGATATTCAACCTCTAATCAAGATAATAATTTTATTATAGCAAAAGCAGAATACTTCAATTGTCCAAGCCCACACAAGATGAACCTTTTTTCTACTCTCTAATTTTCAATTAACGCGGACACAGAATAACCACCATTTCACTTTCACAATCACAACATTTTTCAACAAATACCTAAAGATTCGACGAAATACACAAACTCCAATCAACCTCACAAGAATCCAACTGCTAACAAGACTCTGTGCCTGCAGACCCGATTGCCCGATTCTAAAAACCGATCAATAACCATTTATCCTATCTACATGAAATACATAAAGTTTTTAAAAATTGCCAAATCCAAACTCAAATCCTATCCAAAGCATTTTGATTTGGGCCGGTTTGGGGTCAGATTCACGAATGTCGGATATTAAAACCCATTCTTACGTGAATATCAGATTTGTTTCATGAACTCTACTTGAAGAACGTGTAATCACATCACACAAATGATCAATGTCGACTTCAATTTTGCACGTACTTAATTCAACTTAAGGGTTACATTTATTTATTTATTATTATCATTATTTACAATGAATAAAATTAAAGTATAATTTTATCAAATAAAAAATCTTAAAAAATAATAGTTTGCATTTAATATTTAAAAGTTTACTCAATGTTTTTTTACTTGGTAAGTTAGTATTGCCTACTCAATTTAACTTATGACTTATTTTTAATATATATTTTAAATTAGTTTCCCAAAATTGAATTAAAATATGTTACTTAATAATAGTACATAAATAATTGTAGAATGTTTTTGTAAGTATTAATTATCGAAGAAGAAAATAAACATATTTTTGTTTTAGTGTTTATAGTGTTAATTCAAATAACAAGTATAATTCCTAAAATAAAAATGGAAAAAATAAAAAAATGAAAAGCATCAAGTTTATTTAATTCATTACTCTATTCTCAACTCCACACATTCATAGATGTATGTTTGGGCGTGAGATTTTTGGCTCCCACAAATCAGCCTTCGCTTCATTATTGAAATAGGTTAGATGAGTGGGTTCGGTGGGACCAAGGGCACCCTTGCATGCAAATTAATTGGACTTAGTTATATTGGGGAAAAATGTGTTTGATTGAATTATTGTAGGTGAAGCAAAGATATGGTTTGTTTTATTAAATTGTTTTTATTTAATTTTATAAGAACACTGGTCTATGAATGTTAGCAAAGGTAGATGAACCACTCTTAACACAAACTATAAATGTGACAATTGAGATGAAATATATTTTGTGTAATACAGAGTATTTGTCATGTAGACCATTTTTTTCTTCTCCATAGCTTCGGCTAAATTTAGTTTAACTGGTAAATAAAATTAGCTTAATGAAGCGGTGAAAATAACTGTTTCCTATTGTTTTTGGTCATTTATTCTCTTGTTAAGTATTTAGCTATAATGTATCATTTATCATATTAATAGTATCTTTATCTTAGTAGTATCAATTTTTTGTGGACATTTTCTACTACAATATTATTATTTTATACTGTAAATAAAATAATTAAATTGTATTTAAATATAGCGTGCGCATTGGACTGGTCACTCCTTACTTTATGTAAAAAATAGGTATAATTTTTTACAAAAATATAAATCAGTGCATTTATTTAAGCCCGTCCATTTTCTTCCTTCCAGACTGCCATCTCCCTGATGATTGAATCGTCTTCATTACCTCTGCCCCCCTATTTTATTTCTGCCGGCCATGACAATTATTTCTCTAGCTCTGTTTGTTTTTTTGTTTTTTTTAAATTTGCAGGGAGAGAACTTAAAAGAAGACCAAATTGGACAGTTGGTATGTCAGTTATTATATTTGGAGTCCTCTCTGGTTTATTATATTTGGAGTCTACATCAGACCTTGCAAGTGGTGGAAGATGATCTAAATTAATAACCTAGCTGTTCATTGATAAATAAATTGTTCAGGTTCAGATCCAGATCTGGTTGACTTACAATTAGTTGGTGGATGACCCAGGAGATCATTTGATCGTTCCCACCTTTTTCCCGTAGCCTTCTGCATTTGAGATCACTTCACCACTAAGCAAACCATCAACTCCGTTCTCCAAGGTTAGCGATCAGGGGTGGGTGATTCCTTCTCGCATTCTTGTCTTATTTTCTCTCAAACAATCTGCAAGTTTTGGTGCTAATATATTTGATCTCTTCTTGCCTAGCCGTCTGGTAAAAATTTGAAGCAGGTTTTTCCTTACTTTGTCTGGTATTGAATATTATATTTAGATGATGGATACTCTTTTTATTTTTATTTTTTGATGTTCTTGTAGCATTCAGTTCTCTTTGGTGTTCTTATAAATAACTTCTTCTTATGTTGTGATAATTATTTCCCCATCGCCATCTCGTCAGTCAGTTAACATTACCTTTGTTGAAGGGTGTATATATGAGTGTCATCACAGCAGCTATACGGTCTTTTTGTTCTAATTTAGAGTATTGGTAATGTTTTGGCCTCATTTTGTTGCATTATAGCAGCTGGGAACCCGCGCTATGCGCTGGCTATGTTTAACTTTTCCGTGGTGTAGGTTTGCTGTTTATGCAAGGGTAACAAATTAAGTGAAAAATCTTCAAACATATTATTTATTTAAGAAAGAAAAAAATATGGAATGTGCTGCGAGTAGTTTAGATGATCTTAAAAACCTATCTTTGCACATGGAAGCAACACTGATTTACTTGCTGTAATTTTTTGGGCATGTGCAATTTGGTAAACAATTAGCTGATGGTCGGTTCTCACAAATATTAGAATCGCATCTTTAAAATTAGAGAAAGGTTCAATATATTCATAATATCATAAGTTTCACATAGTTTTGCACAATATTCCTCAGCTATTTGTGTTACTTAAACATTGTCATACAGTATATATAAGCATGATTCTAACAATAGATGAAATTAAGGCTTCAAGCAATGCGGCATAAAAATTAATGTAATATATTGACAAAATAACTTTGTCCTTTGATATAGGTTGGTTAAAGAATTGTCTAATTCAATTACAAATGCTTTAGACATTGATGGTGCAATCTTCCCGGGACCGAATGAGATTAGATTCACAACTAACTAAATTATGCAAGTTTCGAGTTCCAAAGTTATGGATGTTTTCTTAATTTGGAAATAGTAATTATATGATCACATAAACGTACACATATGAGACCCAAAAAATAAAACCGATTTCTACTAAAAATCTCAATATAATAAAAGTGGATCAAATAATGTAAAAAATAGTCTACTATTGAAATATTTGTTCACCATAGTACAATATAAAAGATGTAATAGTTCTTAATTAGTAAATCTGATTCTCTGCTTCTTATTTCTTGCATATGTTCTTGTGTCACATATCTAACAAATAATAAATACTTTCAAAATCATAACTAACAATAGTAATCATAAATATATTGTTAATTGAGTAATTGTAGTGGTATGTTTTTTTACTGTATGCAATAAAGTAAAGATAATATGAAAAAGGTAAATATTTGTACAGTTAGAACAAATATTTTGATAAAAATAATAAATAGTTGATTAAAAATAATCTACGGTGGGGGGCTTTGATTGGGTATTGGTGTGGGTCATCGGAGTAGCCGAACAATGCATCACATTAATGTAGACCCCCGTGAAAACTCTATGGGTTATAGAATTATTTATTTATAATTATTATTAAGTATGAAAAAATTAGAGTATAATTTTATCAAGTTAAAAATATTATGAAATAATTATTTGCTTTAATTTTTAAAATCTTACTCAATTTAGCTTTTTATCCTTATTAACTCCTTCTAAACTAAACTTATAACTTATTTGTAACAAAAATTTAAAATTAGTTTATATAAGTGAATGAAAATTTGTTACCTTATACTATAAAGAATCATTTTAGAATGTCTTTCTAAGTATTAATAAAAAGTTGCATTTTTCTCATCGAAGAAGAAAATGAACATTTTTTCATGAAGGTTTATAGTGTTAATTTAAATACCAAGTATAATCCCTAAAGTAAAGAAAATGGAAATAAATAAAAAATTAAAATATCAAGTTTATTTAGTTCCTCACTCTATTATCAACTCCATATATTATGGTTCCCATAAGACATATTATTTGTATTTATTATTTTCTATGAAGGAAAATAGGGTATAATGTTATCTAATTAAAATTCTCAAAAATAATAGTTTGTTTTTAATTTTTAAAATTTTAATCAAATTAATTTTTTTACTTAGTAATACCTACTCAATTAAACTCATTACTTATTTTTCATATAAAACTAGAATTCAGAATTTGCACATATTTTTATTTTATAATTTATAGTATTATTATTTGCTATTATATGTTAATAGTCAAGCTTTGAAAAAAATAAAAAGTCAACTGCAAAATGTGAAAAAAAGCATAAAAAATTAATGATTTTGTAATTTAATATTTTTAGATAAATTTTAGAAAATCACTTTTTTGTTGTAGTAGTCACACCTTATCGTCAACCTTGACTTCATCGTTCCCACCTTTTTTCTTTGTCTTCCCAATTCTGCATTTGCGATCTACAATTTCCATAGCCTTCTGCATTTGAGATCTCCTCATCACTAAGCAAACCATCAACTCCGTTCTCCAAGTTCAGCGATCAGGGGTGGGTGTTTCTTTCTCGCATTTTTGTCTCATTTTCTCTTAAACAATCTGCAAGTTTTGGTGCTACTATGTTTGATCTCTTCTTGCCCAGCCGTCTGGTAAAAAATTGAGGCAGGTTTTTCCTTACTTTGTCTGGTATTTAATATTATATTTAGATGATGGAAACTCTTTTTATTTTTATTTTTTTATGTTCTTGTAGCATTCAGTTCTCTTTGGTGTTCTTATAAATAACTTCTTATGTCGTGATAATTATTTCCCCATCGCCTTCTCATCAGTCATCTAACTTTACCATTGTTGAAGAGTATATATATGAGTGTCATCACATCAGCTTTAAGGTCTATTTGTTCTAATTGAGGGTGTTGGTAATGTTTTCGCCTCATTTTGTTGCATTATAGCAGCTGGGAACCTGCGCTATGCGCTGGCTATGTTCAACTTTTTTGTGGTGTAGGTTTGCTGTTTATGCAAGGGTAACAAATTAAGCGTAAAATCTTCAATCTTATTATCTATTTAAGAAGGAAAAAAATATGGAACGTGCTGCGAGTAGTTTAGGTGATCTTAAAAACCTATCTTTGCACATGAAAGCAAGACTGATTTAGTTGCTGTAATTTTTGGGCATGTGCAATTTGGTAAACAATTAGTTGATGGTCGGTTCTCACAAATATTAGAATCACATCTTTAAAATTAGAGAAAAGTTCAATATATTGATATTATCATAAGTTTCACATAGTTTTGCACAGCATTCCTAAGCTATTTGTGTTACTTCAACATTCTCACACATTATTTATAAGCTAACAGTAAAAGCATGATTCTAACAATAGATGAAATTAAGGTTTCAAGCAATGAGGCAAACTTGCATAAAAATTAATGCAATATATTGACATAATAAGTTTGTCTTTTGATATAGCTTGGTTAAAGAATTGTCTAATTCAATTACAAATGCTTTAGACATTGATGGTGCAATGAGATTAGATTCACAACTAATTTAATTATGCAAGTTTCAAGTTCCGAAGTTATGGATGTTTTCTTAATTTGGAAATAATAATTATATGATCACATAACCGTATACATATGAGACCCAAAAAAAACTATTTCTACTAAAAATTTCTATATAATAAAAGTGAATCAAATAATGTAAAAAATAACTCTACTATTCAAATATTTGTTCACCATAGTACTATATAAAAGATGTAACAGTTATTAATTAGTAAACCTAATTCTCTACTTCTTATTTCTTGCATATGTTCTTGGGTCATATATCTGACAAATAATAAATACTTTCAAAATCATGACTAACAATGGTAATCATAAATATATTGTTACTTAAGTAATTGTAGTTGTATGTTTTTTTTTTGCTGAATGCAATAAAGTAAAGATAATATGGAAAAAGGTAAATATATTTGTACAATTAGAAGAAATATTTTGATAAAAATAATAAATAGTTGATTAAAAAATCATAAGTCCATAATGATTTACAATAAAAAATGTCACTAAAAATAAAATATCTAATTAAAAAATGAGATCTTATTCAAAACTCTGATGTTAAATTTTAAAGTAAATATGATAAAAAATGGAGATACAAATAAATCCAAATAAAGAATGAAAGTCAATTTAATACTAAAAAATTACAAAAAAAATTAAAACTAAATTGAAAATAAAAATAGCCCCAAAATTTACTTGGTTTGTTTGAAAATTGATTTGCCTCTTTCGCTTCTCACATACAATTGAATAAATATTTTCATAAATGTTTAAAAAATTGTGATAAAAATAATAAATATGTTTAAACAAGATTAATTTGAGAAACTCAATTTAAAATAGAATGCCACATTTAGAATTCAAATCTTAGGTAAAAAATTGATTGAATATTTTTAAATAGAATGACAAATTTAAAATTGAAAACTTTTTTAGAAATCTTATATATATAGCCAAATAATCAAAATTAAAACAGGTAAATTTGAAATAAAACTAAACATTACTTTATTTATTGAGCGAAAATATTTTGGTGATTTAGTTAATAAAACTTATAAAAATTTATGGTTAAGAAGTTTTTTTAAATAAACCCACCTCTAGAGCCGTGACCATGGTGCATATGGTAAATATATATATGGCGATTGTGTGAGACTGCGTTCAATAAAACAAATATTTGATTAATCAATGAAATAATTTCTTACTCACAACATTAAAAAAATGCTAATAAAAAATAAAAACAGTCTAAACAGATACTCCATTAATTTTTTTGTTGAATGCTTTCAAAATCATGACTAACAATGGTAATCATAAATATATTGTTACTTAAGTAATTGTAGTTGTATGTTTTTTTTTGCTGAATGCAATAAAGTAAAGATAATATGGGAAAAGGTAAATATATTTGTACAATTAGAAGAAATATTTTGATAAAAATAATAAATAGTTGATTAAAAAATCATAAGTCCATAATGATTTACAACAAAAAAAAATTAAAAATGTCAATAAAAATAAAATATCTAATTAAAAAATGAGATCTTATTCAATGATGTTAAATTTTAAAGTAAATATGATAAAAAATGGAGATACAAATAAATCCAAATAAAGAATGAAAGTCAATTTAATACAAAAAAATTACTAAAAAAAAATTATAACTAAATTGAAAATAAAAATAGCCCGAAAATTTACTGGTTTGATTGAAAATTGATTCGCCTCTTTCGCTTCTCACATACAATTGAATAAATATTTTCATAAATGTTTACAAAATTGTGATACAAATAATAAATATATATAAACAAGATTAATTTGAGAAACTCAATTTAAAATAGAATGCCACATTTAGAATTAAAATCTTAGTTAAAAAATTGATTGAATATTTTTAAATAGAATGCCAAATTTAAAATTGAAAACTTTTTAGAAATCTGATGTATATAGCCAAATAATCAGAATTAAAAAAGGTAAATTTGAAATAAAAACTAAACATTACTTTATTTATTGAGCGAAAATATTTTGGTGATTTAGTTAATAAAACTTATAAAAAATTTATGGTTAAGAAGTTTTGTTTAAATAAACCCACCTCTAGAGCCATGACCATGGTGTATATGGTAACTATATATATATATATATGTGTGTATGTAGAGATTGTGTGAGACTGCATTCAATAAAATAAATATTTGATTAATCAATAAAATAATTTTTTATTCACAACACTAAAAAAATGCTAATAAAAAATAGAAACAGTCTAAGGAGATACTCCAATAATTTTGCTACAGATATTAAAAAAAATCATCATGTTATTGATATAGGTAATAAGATACTCCATAAATTCTTCTCCTTTTAAAGAGAACTTGGAACAATAGAATCTTGGAAGTATGAGTGTCTTTACATGTCTAGTACAATGTATAATGTATAAGGTGCTAACTCATTAAAATAGATTTCCTTGTTTTCGTTTATGGAGCAATCAACCTTTCATTTTCTTAATCTAAACTTGTTTTTGCCACTGTACTATTGCTGATAGGTTTTTTATCACCATTATTGAATATACGGCGTGTGTGTGTTTGTGTTTATTTGTTTATTCATTTCTTTCTTTCTTTCTTTTTGGTGTGAAGAGGAAAGAGTTGGCCAAGATGTCCAGATTTTTCAAGAAACCTAACAAACTTCAGATCGAATCCAAGCCTCCTTTTGAATCCACAATCCCCAATGTCACCGATATGATCAACGATGATGCATTTCACCACCGCATACCACTGCTTCTTCCTCTGCTTCTCCAAATATTGTGGGTCCAAATGAACAGATGGAAAATGATTCTACCGCACAACCACCGAAAGAAAATGATGTTGGAAGAGCTCCTCCTGGCAGACAAAGAAGGAATAACTGGATGTCCTCCACAGCTTCTATTGGGCAAGATGAAGCTTACAACAAGGTGTGCAATTTTCTCAAGGATGATGAGGTTGGAATGGTTGGAATTTATGGCATGGGGGGTGTTGGCAAAACCACACTCATGAAAAAAATTGAAAGAGAGTTTCTGAAGCCTTCCCACTTCGAAGTCATTTGGGTAGTTGTGTCCAAGACAGCGAACATGGATATGATTCAAGAAGTCATAATGGGAAATTTAAACTTAGCCTTCAACAAGCATGATGACCTTATAGCCGAGCTGACAAAATAAATGCTGCACTCCAGAACAATAATGTTGCTATATTGTTTGACGACATTTGGAAAGATTTAGATCTTGAGCAGCTTGGCATATTTGGTCTGGACACAAGAACATTCAAGCTAATCTTCACAACTAGATCGGAAGCTGTATGTGAGAAAATGCAGTCGGCATGAACTGATTAAGGTGGAACCTTTGGGGTGGGATGATTCTTGGGCTTTGTTCAAAAGAAGTGTGGGCGGCAAGAACGATATTGAGAGCTGGGACTCTAACATTCTGGAGACTTGCCGAAGAGGTTGCAAAAGAGTGCAAAGGGTTGCCTCTCGCACTCAAAGTCATCGGTGGGGCTATGGCGTGTAGAAGGCGTCTGGAGGAGTGGAGGCATGCATTGGCTACTCTTCGACGCTCTCCAGCTGATATCCCCGAGGCTGAGGAGTATCTGTTTACTCGATTGAAGTTTAGCTTTGACTCTTTGTCGAATCAAAGTGCAAAGGATTGTTTCTTGTATACCTGTTTCTATCCCGAGGATAGTGTCATAGAGGCCGACATGCTCATTGAATGTTGGATTGGAGAAGGGATTCTGACTTTGAATGGCAGCTATCAGGAAGCATTTGATGAAGGAATGAACATATTTGGAACGCTGCAAGCTGCATGCCTTTTTGAGACACTCCAAGATATTGGTGGAATCGCTTTCGAAGATAGACGTTTAAGCACGAGAATACACGATGTAATGCGTGACATGGGAATCTGGATCGCTAACTCTCGTGAAGTAACTGACAAAACAGAGTCTCGTCGGTATTCCGTATGGTGTGAAGATTTCAAATTGCCAGAGGAAGCTATCTGCAGCTATTTGACCACTCTTATCATCCGCAGAGAATGGGGGGCAGAATATCGTGCAATTTTAGCCGCTTCACATCAATGTCCAAACTGAGAGTTATAAAATTGAAGGGAGTTCAATTTGATGGAATTCCAACATCAATTGGAGAACTGACAGAGCTGAGACATCTTGAACTGAATGAAACAAAGCTGGCAAGATTACCGGATGAGATTACAAATCTGAGGAAGTTACAAGTGATGCATTGGTACCAGAAAATGAATATCGATCTTCCAGAGGCGATTGGAGAACTCACTGAGCTAAGAAGACTGGTAGGCATTACTAGAAATATACCGGCAGACATAGGAAACTTGAAGAAGTTACCAGTGGAGGTAGGAAACTTGAAGAAGTTAGAGGAGCTACGCATAGACAGTCCCCTTGTAGAGTTCCCACAGGTAATTTGTCAATTGGTCAATTTGAAGAAACTATTCCTCGAAGTACAGGCTCGCGTGGAGTTGCCCATAAGATTCGGCAATTTGAACAAACTTGAAATCTTTAAACTGAATGAACATTACACCTCTTTCCATTGTGTTGAACTGATTCCTAATGACACATTCAGGAATATGCACAACTTGAGAGAGCTAAGCCTTCCGATTAGAAATTTCAAGATACTGCCACCGAGCTTCTTCCAGGGGTTGACATCGTTGAAGAGGCTGTCATTTACGTATCAAGGTGGTTGGACAGACGTGGATGAAAGCCTTGAAGAGGATGACATCGTTGAAGAGGCGTACGACAACGTTGCTTCTTTTCTCATCCAATCGTCATCCTTGCCATTGAGAACCCTAAAATTCAGAAGATGCCCATACAAGAAATTTCAAGTCCCCCGACAAGCAACGATTTATGCTTCCCTTGGCTAGAAGAGCTCGAGATTGGCGAGTTCGATCGGCTAGAAAAGATGCAAGTAATGAGTCAGACGGCACTTCCCAGCATTCAAGTTCTGACGATCGCAAGTTGCAATTCCCTGAAGCACATCTCTGGACTTGAACATCTTCAGAGCCTTGTCGTGCTCAAAATTACCAATTGCTACAAGTTGGAAGAAGTGATTCACGTGGCTGGGGATAAAACTTTGTTGGATCATTCACCTGGTATTTGCTTCCCCAAACTTGAAAAATTAGAGCTTCAGTTTCTTCCCCAGCTGAAGAGCATATGCAGTGACGCCATCTCATTTTCTTCCCTCCACGACTTTCGATTGGTTGTTTGTTCAGAGC
Organism: Piper betle; assembly: GCA_033002965.1. Classification (NCBI taxonomy): domain Eukaryota; kingdom Viridiplantae; phylum Streptophyta; class Magnoliopsida; order Piperales; family Piperaceae; genus Piper; species Piper betle. The sequence goes on from JAURVB010005353.1 coordinate 25,648, forward strand.
TGAGAGTACTGCCCAGAGGCCTCGTGAAGGAAAACAAGGCACCTGAAGGACTATGTTATATTTTTGGTGACCACGAGTGGTACAACAAACTCCAATGGCAAGATGAAGATTTCAAAGCCGCCCTAGATCCACACTTTGATTTGTTGGCTTAATTTGAATTGCCGAATGGGCGATTACCTTAAGCCCAGCCCAACCCACCTTATTTTTACCTTAGTTTGAACAATTATGTATTATTAAAGCCCAGCCCAACCCACCAACCCACCGTATCTTCAGAAGGCCAACAAACAAGGGCAGAAGGTAACATCGTGAATCTTCATTATTATTGTTCATAAAATCTTGTTCTTGTGTGCATTTTTTATGTTTGATTGGAAACTTTATTTTATTCCCTTGCAAACTTGCACATTCATCCCATTACATCTAGTATTTAAAAAAAAATTGAAAACTTTATAAAACTGTTAAATATGAGATATTGTTATGTTGGCAGTACAACATAACAATATAACGTTACAATAGTGAGTGGTACAACAAACTTTAGTGGAAAGATGAAGATTTCAAAGCCGCCCTTGATCACACATTCACTCTAGCTTAGCAATTTCTTGAAACAAATGTAAAATATGGGAAGGTTTAATTTTGAATTGAGGAGGAAGATTAGAGCAGGGGCCGAGAAACAAGGGGCCCAAAAAGTCAAAAAGCATAAGGGAAGGTTCATGCCAATGTATTGTTGATCTCATAGAATTGACACTTCTTGCCTCTATATTATGTCATCCAGAGAGATAGATCATGAGGACATTATGCATAGAATTGTGAAAAGTCAATGCTAACATACTGCACTCTATTACATTTATACGACTAGATTGACTTTACTCATTTTAGATTAACATGACTAGAGCTGACTGCAAATATATGATCATATTTCAAAAAAGTCAGAAAACGTAAGGGAAGGTTCACGCCTATGTATTGTTGATCTCATATAATTGACACTTCTTACCTCTATATTATGTCATTTAGAGAGATAGATCATGAGGACATTATGCATAGAATTGTGAACCGTCAAAGTCTAACATACTGTTCTCTATTACATTTATATGACTAGATTGACTTTACCCATTTGAAATTAACATGACTAGAGCTGACCGCAAATATATAATGTAAATTTATTTGTGGAATGCACCTTCCTCAGATGAATTTACCACTTTTTTTGGTCTAAATAACTGTGAGTTTAGTCAGTGAAACATATGATTTTCAGAGAAAGCACGTAATAGTGCTGTGTAAGGTAATGCAAGGTAAGATGCTTTTTATCTGCCCACAAAAACAATGGTTTATCTTATTTTAGGTTCTGATCAGAATATTTTTTGCAGTTCAATGAAGCTTTTAGATGTATAGAAATTTCAATTGATTCGCTGTAGTCTATGGTTCATCTATGTTGCTTTTGTTTATCACTATGTGAAAAACTAACTTTCACCAGGGACTCTACAACTCCGCCACTGCTCCCACAATCCCAAAGCACAGACAAAGGACGAAATTGGCTGATCGATAGTGGCCTTGAAATAAAATTTATAATGATTAAACATATCTATCTTAAACAATGATAATACATGCTATCAAAGCAAAGAAATTCAAACAAGAAATATCCCGCTAATATTATTAAATCGAAGTGGCCTTATCAAATCAAGCATTGCTGCAAGTTCAAAGTAACTACAAAAACAACACAGGAGACTCAAAATGTGCAACCAATTCCACTTTATAACTTTCTCAACCTTGCATCCTCCTTTTTTGTTGAATCACTACATACCAGTTGCGTTGCCTGAGTGTTCATTTCAGGGCTTCGGCATCACGAGGAGTCCGCCTCTTTATTACCGACATTTGCCGGTGATAACATACCCTGCTGTTGTTCCCTCTGTTCACTGAACGAATCTCCAAAAACAAAAAAAAAAAACTACCAAATGAATTGCAAGAATAACTTCCTGGCAATGGATGCTTCCCCTTCTTGCAGCTCACATAATGTCTAATCTATATTACGATATGAAGAATCTTCTTGATGCAACCAGCTACAATGGTAGGCCCTGCCCAGTCCCCCACGGCACATCCTGCTCAAAACATGATCATGATGAGGCATTTTAGTGAGACAAACCACCTGATCTAGCTAATCTTACATTCTGTTATTTCAACTCAATATCAAAGAACTAAAAGATGACAAACAATGCTGCTTCGAGGCTTCGCTCGAGGGAAAGAAGTGAACCTAATGACAAGATTCATCCAAATAGTTTTGGAGACTTCACTGAGGGAAAAGAAGTGAACCTCCTGACTAGATTCATCTAAATAGTTTATTGAAACATTCACCCCAAAATACATTTATCTCTCGTCAATGTCCTTATATTTCAGCATCATTCCCTTTCAAAATCCTTTCCTCTGCTTTTTCTCCCAATAGATTTAGTTGTATGAATATAATCTTGAAATGACTACCATCTCATTTAAATTAGAAACAATATAACAAAATCTTTGAAATATGGAAAAATTATGTTTATTTTCTTTTGTGATACATGTCTGTAATACATTAGAATATAAAACCCAATTGGGAATAATAATGCATCCAAGTACAATAGTCGCACTATCCCACCATAGACAAAATAGAATGAGTTTTTGATTGACAGCTCCACTTACCAATCCATTGGCCCAATGAAGGGCGGATAAGCAATGCACCAACACCAGCTCCAACTGATGCAAAAATAAGCCACGACCCACATCTGATTGTAGTACTGAACAATCTTTTTTCCAGCAACTTAACTTTTGCAGGTTTGTCAAATTCGGAGGAACCACCAGACATCAATTCCAACATTGAGGAACCACCAGACATCAATTCCAACTCTAAGGAACCACCAGACATCAATTCCAACATTGACAATCCATTAGGCAGCCACACCTAATAAGTAACCTGCAACAGGAAGATGTGCAGTAACCTGCACAGGAAGACCTCCGAAAGTTGTTCTACTAACTCTACAGATGTATATAACTTGAAGTCATTTCATGGTAAATACTGTTTAGTTACCTCTGAAAGTTGTTCTGCGGACTCTATAGATGTCTACTGTTGATGGCCATCCTCTTTGTGCTTTGCGAATGGCTGACCCAGGAACATCTGGAAACATTGACTTTCAAGATCAAATTTTGATGAAGTTAACTTTGACATCAAAGCAAAGATTCCAGCAACTACTAATAAGCTCCAAAGAAGCAAAACATGTGAGAGGAGCATACAACAAGCAAACATCCTTTGTTTGAAAAATGCCAAAAGCTCCTTCCTAAAGCAATTCTCATCCTGCAACTTGTTGGTCCTTTAAAAATGTATTGCAAAGTACAGATACAGTACAATTTAGGTAATAGTTGATCAGGGAAGGAAACAGGGAAAAGCAAAAGAAAAAGTAACTAAAGAGTAAAATGAGAAAAACAGTATAACATTAAGGGATCAAACGGCATCAAAATAACTATAGATACTTAATTACATTCAAAAAATAAAAAATAAACATACACACACATAACCACAGACACTTCCAGCGAAATTGCAACATGGAATTTTTGTTACAGTTGACTACTGCCACATTAACCAATGCCAAAAACAAAAACTCATACAGCAATAAAGTGGCAATTTTTTACGCGGATGATTTTCTTAATACTATCCCACAAAGGAAAGACGGGATAAAATTTGTGTCAAAAAGGAAACGGTAATAGGAAACAAAAGAATATATAATAATTTACATCATTAGATCAGGTGGATGAATGATGATGATAATGAACAGTCATATATACACTTAGCTAGGGCAGACAGAATTTGATTTAGTTTTTAACCTACAAGAACCATGGGTCAGAATTTTCAAACTGTGTGGCATTCATAACTTTGAACAAAAACATGGTACAATAAAGTCCATATTTCGCTGAAAAAGTATATTAGGGATCCAATGGATATTATAAATGAGCTTGAACAGCAAATATTTCTCCAAATACTAACATAGTTATTAACTAATAGTACCAGCCAACAGACTACTACACAACACAAGAGCGATAATGAAGTATTTAAAAGACAACCAACCTTTGAGGAGTTTCCATGCAATCCTCTGTGATACATAATGAACAGAAACTCTTTCGAGCACTCGTCTAGTTGTGATCACAGTGCTCTGCAGTAGCATTAATGTAAATAATAAGAAGCAAACAGCAGAACAACCTTCTCAACAGAGTCATCAATTAAATAGGATTCAAGCAAGAAGACACTCATAGGTAGAAATGCTTTTCAAACAGAACAATAACTGAGACCTTTAAATATGTCACTCATATCCCTTGTCAAATCATATAGTAACATGTAGAAACTCAACAACGATGATGAGCATATTTTTAAACGAATCAACTAGTTCTATTGATCCCGATTTTACAAAACATCAAAGAAAGTCTTCATAAAAAAAACTATCCATTCGTTTAAGGCTTTAAGCGTCACATACTCAAACAATGTAAACTAGTTTCTAATGAATAAAGCCTTCAATTTATACAGTCAATCTCATAGTTTTAACACAAACGAAGGGGAAAAAACATCAAAACTAGGGGTGAGCATTCGGTCAACTTGGTTATGAACAGATCAAACCAAGTAAATTGAATTCGTTTTGCAGACAGATTTCATAAGTGAAACCAAACTGAATTACTTCCAAAATAGAACCCAACCGAAATAATACTTAAATAACTGAATAACCAAATTACATCATAAGTTATTTAAAAAATAATAATTTGTTTCATTATTTAATCAAAATTATATCATTCTTTTAGCGTACATAATCGTTTAATAAGTAATTCTACATGTATATATATTATTAAACAAATTAGAATTTATCATAAAAATATAATAATTTCAAGATAATTAACATAAAATATTGATTTTGGATTTTTTTAAAATAAGTTTGGTTATTTCAATAATTCGGTATGGTTAGGTTCCTAACTAAAATATGCATTTTGGTTTGTCTATAATCCTACTGAAAATGAACCGAATTCAGAATTGAACCTAATTGAGATTAGGTTTTAGGTTTTTCACCATATTATACTCACCCATTATCAAAACCATCATTTAATTATGAAATGACTTCCTAAAAAACACAAAAACAATTTATTAAGAAAGTAGAATAATAAAAATGCAAAATCCAATTAGGAGAGGATAAAGTGTAACACCTTAGGGGGAAAAATGAACTATTACACTACATCACGTATTATTTGCCAAAATGGACTTTCAAAATGAATCAACCAAATCAACAGATTTTTCTTCTTCTGCACCAAATGGTTTTTCTTCTTCTGCATCAAATGGTTTTTCTTCAGTAAGATTCGGTTTTAGGTTTTTCACCATATTATACTCACCCCTAATCAAAACCATCATTTAATTATGAAATGACTTCCTAAAAAAACACAAAAACAATTTTTTAAGAAAGTAGAATAATAAAAATGCAAAATCCAATTAGGAGAGGATAAAGTGTAACACCTTAGGGGAAAAAATGAACTATTACACTACCTCACGTATTATTTGCCAAACGAACTTTCAAAATGAATCAACCAAATCAACAGGTTTTTCTTCTTCTACATCAAATGGAAAATCATTGTCATCCTCTATTTTATGTTTAGGCTCCAGCAAGGGCAAATAAAATGTCAAAAAGGCCCTCAATGTCATCAAGTTGAATGTCTTCAGTCCAAAGGCAAAGAACAAACATTTCAACTGCACTGGATATTCTTTGACACTGTACTTTATATAATCAGGTAAAAAATCTTTATCAGAAGTTGTCTGTAAATTGAAGATGTCCTCTTCTGCATAAGCAGCACCAACATCACAATAAGCCACTGATATTCCCCCATCTTTGAAATTTATGCATTAGAACAAACACCATTAAAATTATAAAACTGAAATTGATATTCACATAAAAACTCCACAGTAGAAACAAAAAGTAAACTCTTACCTCTACACAATAGCTCACAATACATCAACAAATTCACCGGGAAAAGAGTAAACTTTTCCAGGTGAAGAAGCTTCAAGATATTATTAAGAGCAAAATTATCAGTGTAGTTATTTCAAACCTACTTAATTATTCTATATCTTTTGATGATGTAAGCCACCGTCACATTAGACAAGAGTCAACAGCTCTGATTCTAATTTCCTGGTATTCATTTCTGGCTAGTACATCCACTTGCAGTCAATGCTAATTTGTTGCAGGCTACTTGACACCCATGGGGTGGGGTTTCTTGGCATCGTTGAGTTCCATTCATAAGGATGAAGACAACTATGATGACCCGTTTCAGTTTAATCCTTGGAGATGGCGGGTGATTTGCTTAATCATCGTACAATCAATGTTTCAGAAAATGATGACATTCACTTGAAAAATATGTAGAAACTTCCTCGACGTTTTCTTTTTTCAAAAAAGAAATATCCTTTAAGTTGGTATTTCCAATCAGTAGAACAATGTTCTTTCTCAGAGATGAAAACTAAATTTGGTTCTGTTTTCTTTGATGGAATTACACAATGCTTATGAACAGATAAAAGATGCTGGAAGCCTCAACAAATTCATGCCCTTTGGAGGAGGGCAGAGGCTTTGCCCTGGTCTGGAGCTTGCAAGGCTAGTAGTCTCCATTTTTCTACATCATTTTGTCACTAGTTTCAGGTAATTAAACGAGCTTCCAAGCTTTCAATCATTTACGATTTTTTATTTTAACTTAATAATCAGATAAATGCCCAAAAATTAAGAGAGATAAGGAAACATTTTTACTAATTGGTTCAATTGTGTTGGACAGATGGATATCTGAAGGGGACAGTATTGTTTACTTTCCTACTGTTAAAATGAGGAAAAAAATTCCAATACAAGTCTTACCCAGATCAACGTGAGGATCAGTCTTGACTCATATTCATACATAAAAATATAAAGTCTCCAAGAAAACTACGTATAATGTTGTCTTTTGTCAATGGACAAGGTAACTGCTTGTAGATGCTAAATTACATGTCCTATACGTGATGGTTTTCTTTGTCAAATCCCTTTATTATTAATAAGTCATGGGTTGAAATTTGAAAATAGTAAAGCCTATATATGCTTAGAAAATTAGAGCAGTTAGCAGTATTTTTACTGAACATCATATGTTGGAAGATTCATTTACATAAGATTCAGAAATCAGAAACAATGAAAATATGGCAAGATGATCACTGGTCCTAGATGATTTCACAGATAGATCAAGTAATGACATTGCTTTCTGGGCATTTCATACGCCAATTTATCAATGAGCATAGGCCAGGCCATTGAAAATAAATTAAAATCTCAATGCCTTACATAATTATCATGAGAAATGATGATCATGAAATAAGAGGATTGAAATCATTAACAGTAAATGGAATAAAATGCTATTAGTGTAGCATGATAAGCTAGGCTAGCCAGCATCCTGGTTCATGACCAGGCAGTGAGAATTTTGAGGTCATTCGGAGCTGCTAGGCATAAGTAATGATTTGCAGAATCAATAATAGAAATCAATTAATGGACGAGTAGTAACTGCAGCAACTCGAGGACATTCCAACAGCATCAGCAACAACGATATAATGCTTAAATATCTCATTATAGAAAGAAACTTCTATGTATCTGAAATCTTTATGGATGACAAGAAGGCAACTAGAACAAGATGAATTCCAAAACATGAAGGAGAAATACAGGAAATGAACATTGACCTGCCCTTTCCAATAATAAGTTCGACCACATGAGAGAAGCTTGTCGAACGACTGTTTATTCAAGTAATTTTCCCTTCCATGTAGAAGCATAACAGAGTATAATATCTTAAAAACCAATTTTAACAAAGGACCTGTATAAGCTTGATCAAAGAGACATCTTGCATGACCAGCCACTGAAAAGTCTTTTAACTGTCCATATGGAGTACACTACCATCATTGCCTTCCTTAAACCAGTTCTTTTTAGGGCTCATATATTCTCCTTAGTTCCATGACAATCTTAGATGTCAATTAACTTTATCCTTAGGGAAAAGTGGCACATATGCAAAGTTACGCCTGACTTTTCTTCAGAAGCATCAATGGCATGTGCAAGAATTGATACATCATTGTCCTGAGGCAAATTAACCACAACTATCGTGTTTAAGTAACTGCAGAGGCAACACTTGCGACAACATGTTTCTTGTGGAAAGTGCATAAAGTTGTTAAAGCAAGTGCCTCTCCATACAATGAAGCTCGGGTTGATTTTGTAATTCTCACTTCAACAAAATTACCAACATCAGGTTTCCGGCAAGCATTTTCATCAAGATCAAATCCCAAACGAGATGGAATGGGAGTATTAATAAAGCTGACTCTATCACCTCTGTCACTCGTACCAATCAACTCTGTTTCAGGATTTCTCTTGTTGGGTCCCTCAACGAACACAAGTTGAATGCTTCTGACCCGAGCATCATAACACTGACCCGTTGATTCTCGAAAAGCTTCTATCAGTTCAGTTAGCCTCCGTTGGTTAACCTCTTCAGGAACATCATCAACATAGTATCGATGTGCATGAGTTTTTTCTCTCACACTATAAGCAAACATGTAGGCCATGCCATAACCAGCCATCTTCACAAGGCTTAATGTATCCTTGCGGTCCTCCTCTGTTTCACCACAGAAACCTGCACAGGGACAGAAATCATCAATGATTATATGTCCATGTGAAAGAACAATCTTACAGTATGGATAGTATGAACTCGGATAGATAGGTCGGTAACCAACTATGATACCTCATATACAGATACAAGGTTTCAATGTAATCCAGAGACTATCATTTGCTAGCAAGTTTCACATTTGTTATAGGAGACATCTGCTGATAAGCCATGAGTGTGCAACTAAAATATTACATGGTAACTCACCAGCTGAATTTTACGTTAAAAACTGCAGAAATGAATTGTTCTTGTGATTCACCTAATACCAATAAATATCTCATAGTTGTAGGGAATTTTTTTGTAGAACACAAAAGCACTATAGTAAGAAGATTACTTATAAATGGATGCATTGGATGTGGTAAAGGTCCATGAAAGGATCAGATGAAGTATAGAATCAAACAAAGATAAACATAGAGAGTCCTAAAAGAAATTAAAAAGAATTCCTTACTACAAATGAAGTCACTGCTGAGGCCCACGTCAGGAAGAACGCCTCTTACTTTGCGTACAAGGTCTAAATAAGCTTCTCTCGTGTAACCACGTCTCATCCTTTCAAGAGCACCAGAGTTCCCAGATTGAGCTGGCAAGTGAGTCCACTTACAGACATTATACCTGTCACGCACATTGAATAACAAGTTATCTGGAAAGTCCTTGGGATGTGGGGATGTGTACCGGAATGTCATGTCAGGAAACTCCATGGAAAGGCGGTCAAATAAATCAGAAAACCACAATCCGACCTTTTTCACTGTACTTCCAATTGTAGGCGGGTTGAACTTCATTATCAATTCCTGAAGCATAATTGTAGCCCAGGTGACTTTTAAATTATAGATTGACATAATATCGAGACATTTTTCTCCCGGAGAAATTTTGTATGTCACGAGGGAGAAAAAGTTTTTTTAGAGTAAAATGCCCTTAAAAAATATTTTACCACGTGGAGGCATTTGGTTCCTTAAGTTGGGTTTGACTTAAGAATGAATATATTGGTCTCACGAAGGGAGATATTACTTTTATAGACAAATCCCATATGAAATGAACAGGAGTCACATTTTCTCCAACAACATTATGATACAAATAAAGTTGGTTGGAGTTAGGATTAGGCGGGAAAGGGGTAAAATAGTAAATTCAGGGTAGGGTTTGAAATATAAAACAGGGGAGGATGGGGAGATAGACGACTTGTAACTGAAATCCAATTTGGACATTCAATTCAATTCCCGTTTTCCATCCTATCATTTTCTCATCTTTTCATCTTCATCACTCCATCATTCATCATCCATTATTCCGATCATCTATGGCACCAGTAAAGAGATTCCAGCAAGGAGATAAGGAGAAGGAGATCATCACTGCTGTTCCTGAAGGAGAAGGATCTATCAAAATGGTATCAGAGCGGGTCGAGGGAGCACCAGCAGCGGCATACTCGACTTCAATGTCTGAGGAGTTGATTGAGATTCGAAAGGAGCAAGCGCAACATTGGAAGGTACAATCTCAATTGCTATCTGCAATTTCTGAACTGTCATCTAGATTTGATGAATTTTTCAAAATCAAAAGTAGCGATCAGAATAGAAGTGTGGTGAATCCTATTGTTAGTATTACGAGTGTGGAAGGAAGGATTGGAAATGAATCCAACTTGACTGATGAAATGCCTTATCCACGTCGGTCTGAAACTCCTGCTGATTTTCGGCGGGGTGGGAGGAATTCACAGCACGTTATCGACCGTACGGAGGCTGAATCATCCATTGGTGGATCAAGAGCAATTCCAAGGAATCATCAAGATGATGATTACTTAAGAATTGCAAAAATGACTTTTCCAAAGTATAATGGAACTACAGATCCAGTGCCATGGTTTAGTAGATGTGAAAATTTTTTCAAATTGCATAAAGTGAAACCTCAGTTTCAGGTTGGATTGGCTAGTTATCATCTGGAAGAGGATGCTTTGATATGGTTCGATATGATTGAAGAACTCCAAGAAGTAATGTCATGGCTGGACTTAAAGGATGCTATGAATATGCAGTTTGGACCTACAGATTATGAAGATTTTTATGGTGATCTAACAAGACTTCGACAAGATGGAACAGTTAGAGATTATATCACAAAATTCAACAGGCTTCTTTCACGAGCTGGTAACATGTCTGAAAGACAAAAGATCAGTAGCTTCACCCGTGGTCTGAAGCTGCAATTGAGAGTGGAAGTGAAGTCACAAAGGCCAGCTTCACTCTTGGAGGCTCAAGGGCTGGCAAAGCATTTTGAACCTAAGGCTTTAATGGACAGCAGGATGCAATATAATTGGACAAACAGATCATGGTTAGGGGATTCCCAAAGTGCTAGACCTAAACAGGAAATTGCAGCTGAGATTACTACAAAAGTTAGTGCACCAAGTGGCAAGGAAGTAGGAGCTGTAAAAAAATGACTGTCAAGCAGTTACAAGAAAGGAAGGAGTTGGGGTTGTGTTTCAAGTGTGATGAAAAATATACTCCGGGACATAGGTGTAAGCAGCTTTTCTGGATTGAAAGCATATGGGAGGAGGAGGATTCAGCAGGAAGTGAAGACGATATTTTGCAAGAAGATGATGTCAACAGTAAGGATGACTTACCAGCTATTTCATTAAATGCTCTCACAGGTACTTCAACATTGAATACAATGAGGATATTTGGCAGAATTGATGGCCAGCAGGTGTCTGTTCTGATTGATTCGGGAAGTCCACATAATTTTATCAATGAAAAGATTGTGCACAAGTTGGGTGTCAAGGTGCAGCCTAGCCCTACATTGAAGGTGCAAGTGGCAAATGGGCAGCAAATGATGTGTGCAGGGAAGTGTGCTAATATAACTCTTTAGCTACCTGGGCATATTATCCATTCTGAATTTTTTGCACTGCAATTAGAGGAGTTTGATGTTGTCCTAGGGGTCCAGTGGTTGAAGACATTGGGATCAATTATCTGGAACTTTGAGTCTTTAACCATGCCTTTTACTAAAGATGGAGTTTCAACGTCATTGCAAGGGCTAGAAACTCCACCGTCTCAATTGTGCAGCAAGAAGCAAATGTCCAATATAATAAAGAAGAAAAAGCACGGGTTTCTTATGCATTTGCAACTTATGGAGGACTCAGGACAATGTTTTCAGCTTCACAATTTTTTACAGGACGTAGAGCAGCAACAATTGCAAGTGTTATTGGATAGATTTAATAAGGTGTTTCAAACATTTACAACACTTCCTCCTAAGAGAACTCATGATCATAGAATTCCTTTGAAAGAAGGAGTGGTACCAGTGGCTATTAAACCATATTGTTATCCTTACTTTCAAAAGAATGAAATTGAAAAGCAAGTTAGGGAGCTGCTGGAAGCAAACATTATTCAGAGCACTACTAGTCCATATTCATCTCCTGTTTTATTGGTTAAAAAAAGATGGGAGTTGGAGGATGTGTATTGATTATAGAGCTTTGAACAAGGTGACAATCAAGGATAAATTTCCAATACCTAATATTGATGAACTCTTGGATGAATTACATGGTGCCTCTTATTTTTCAAAGCAAGACTTGAGATCAGGCTATCATCAGATTTGTATGCATGAGGAGGATATACACAAAACAGCTTTTCAAACACATCAAGGCCATTATGAGTTTAGAGTGATGCCATTTGGATTAACCAATGCTCCTTCCACATTTCAAGCTTTGATGAACTCCATTTTTGCCAAGTATCTTCGACACTTTATCTTAGTTTTCTTTGATGATATATTAGTATACAGTAAAACATGGATTGTTGGGCTTGGCAGGTTATTACAGAAAGTTCATCAAAGGTTATGCTAGTCTAGCAGCTCCACTTGATGATCTCTTGAAACGAGATGCTTATGTTTGGGATGCCATGGCAGAAAAAGCATTTAATGATCTGAAGGCAGCCTTGACGGATGCTCCACTCTTAGCTCTCCTTAACTTTTCAATACCTTTTGTGGTCGAATATGAAGCGAGTGGCATGGGATTAGGTGCTGTGTTGATGCAAGAAGGCAGACCTATAGCATATTTCAGCAAAGTTCTTCATGGCAGAAATCGTCTTATGTCTACATATGAAAAGGAAATGTTGGCTTTGATTTTATCCATTCAAAAGTGGCGCCATTATTTACTGGGACATAAGTTCATTGTCAAAACAAATCTTGCTAGTTTGAAATACTTGTGGGAATAAAAGGTTCACACCGTGGCTCAACAGAAATGGCTCACTAAATTGATTGGGTATGACTTCCATATTGAGTACAAACAGGGGAAAGAAAACAGAGTTGCTGATGGATTATCACGCCAATATGATAGCCCTTCTTGTCCACAGTTTACAGGGCATGGGGGAGACTGAAATCAGTTGTTTTTTGCTGCAATTTCGATGCCAGTTCCACAATGGTTACAAGAGATCAAAGCTTCCTATGAGACTACTCGACAGCTTCAAGAGTTATTGCAAAAGTATCATGAAGGCAAACTTTCTCCAAGGTGGTCTTATAAGGATGGACTTCTATTTTACAAGAACAGAATTTATCTAGTGGCTGATACTGAATTGATACCTATTATTTTGAAAGAATTCCATGATGGTACACATGAGGGAGTCCTTAAAACTGTCAAACAACTAACAGCTGTATTCTATTGGCCAAGGTTGCATCAAGATGTGGTCACCTTTATCAGAAATTGTGATATATGCCAAAGATTCAAGTACTCTACCATGCTCCCTTCTGGATGGTTGGAGCCGCTGCCTATACCTCAACAGATTTGGACTGCCATTTCAATGGACTTTATTACGGGACTTCCACGGAGTTTGGGGAAAGATTCAATATTGGTCGTTATTGACAGGTTGTCCAAATATAGTCATTTTTTGGCTATTTCACATCCATTTACAGCAGCTACAATTGCTCAGCTTTTCTTCGATAACATCTTTAAGTTAAATGGGATGCCTACATCGATTGTTTGTGACAGAGATAGCACCTTCAAAAGTGCCTTTTGGAATGAATTGTTTCGACTTCAGGGAGTGGCCTTCAATTATAGTTCAGCCTACCATCCTCAAACTGATGGCCAAACTGAAGTTATCAATCGTGTGTTGGAACCACCAACCATACTTGTATTTTTCCTTAGGTGAGCTGAAATCAAACAATCTTGATTAGCCTACATACCCATGTCGGGATCAAGCTCCATGTAGTTCTACAGGCTCTTAGGTCATTCTGAGATTAAAAGTTTGTCTCCCAGTTCATTCTGAGATTAGGTGGTCTCCCAGGTCATTTTGAGATTAGTCATTTTTGGCTGTCAGGTCCATTCTAACATATCCATTACTGGCTGTCAGGTCCATTCTGACATCCATTTTTGACTATCAAGTCCATTCTAACATATCCATTATTGGCTGTCAGGTCCATTCTGACATATCCATTATTGGCTGTCAGGTCCATTCTGACATATCCATTTTTGGCTGTCAGGTCCATTCTGACATATCCATTTTTGGCTGTCAGGACCATTCTGACATATCCATTTTTGGCTGTCAGGTCCGTTCTGACATATCCATTATCAAAACAACTAAGAAATTCAAAGAATTCCAACAATTCTTGCCAATCGAAGGATGAAGCAAAGCAGCACACCCGCAACAAAACAAATAAGATGAGGGACGAAATACTCACACAGTAATGGAGAGGTCGCTTGGGACGGAGATGAGGGATGAAATACTCCCTCCTCCTGCATATATATACACTTCAACCATTCCCTCCATTAAATTCTCATACCCCATCATCCATTAGTATTTCCTAGGTTCAACGAGCCCCTTCATTAAATTCTCACACCCCATCATCCATTGGTATTTCCTAGGTTCAACGAGCCCCTTCATTAAATTCTCACACCCCATCATCCATTCAGGAATAGGTATTTTCTAGGTGACCTTAAGTCGAACCATGACCGGTCGACTTGATAACCAACCATATCGGTTCATGTATAATTATTTTATAATATTTAGATTCGAGTCTTGTAATAAAAATCATGGTTTTTACAATCTCCCCAACTTAGAGATATTTTGTCCCCGAAATATTATAATTGCAAGATGATAAGCATGATTAATTATATCTTAGGGATCTCAAGCTGCTCCTGTTGTTGCTTCGGAGTAGCTCGGTTTGACTGTCTACGAGTGGCTGCCATCTAACATGTCGAACCTTCATGGTTCATTAGTATGTTTCTTATTTTTTTCTTCTTTTTCTTTTTTTCACTTAGGTTTATTTGTAGCAAATGAATTTATTAATTAATAACACAACACAGTGGGAAAAGATAATTATTAGACTTTTCAACAAGGTACTTGAGTCATAAATGTGAGCTAGTGGGAAATCGTGCTCTGATACCTACTATAACGACCCACCATTTTTTCACAATACTATGGGCCTAGATGGCTAGGCATTACTCGAAATTACACCAAACCCACCCTTTAACAACCAACCCTAACCGGTCCAGGCGTTACTCCACAGTCTTGGATTGTTTCCCAAAGCCACATGTATAACACAAGAAAATAAAAGGAAGTCCAATTTATTATCCATTCTCCTACCCTGAGTTCATAAAAGAACCACCAACCATACTTGTATTTTTCCTTAGGTGAGCTGAAATCAAACAATCTTGATTAGCCTACATACCCATGTCGGGATCAAGCTCCATGTAGTTCTACAGGCTCTCAGGTCATTCTGAGATTAAAAGTTTGTCTCCCAGTTCATTCTGAGATTAGGTGGTCTCCCAGTTCATTCTGAGATTAGTCATTTTTGACTGTCAGGTCCATTCTGAGATTAGTCGTTTTTGACTGTCAGGTCCATTCTGACATATGACATATCCATTTTTGGCTGTCAGGTCCATTCTGACATATCCATTTTTGGCTGTCAGGTCCATTCTGACATATCCATTTTTGGCTGTCAGGTCCATTCTGACATATCCATTTTTGGCTGTCAGGTCCATTCTGACATATCCATTTTTGGCTGTCAGGTCCATTCTGACATATCCATTTTTGGCTGTCAGGTCCATTCTGACATGTCCATTAACAAAATAACTAAGAAATTCAAAGAATTCGAACAATTCTTGCCAATCGAAGGATGAAGCAAAGCAGCACACCCCCAACAAAACAAATAAGATGAGGGACGAAATACTCCCACAGTAATGGAGAGGTCGCTTGGGACGGAGATGAGGGATGAAATACTCCCTCCTCCTGCATATATATACACTTCAACCATTCCCTCCATTAAATTCTCATACCCCATCATCCATTGGTATTTCCTAGGTTCAACGAGCCCCTTCATTAAATTCTCACACCCCATCATCCATTGGTATTTCCTAGGTTCAACGAGCCCCTTCATTAAATTCTCACACCCCATCATCCATTCATGAATAGGTATTTTCTCGGTGACCTTAAGTCGAACCATGACCGGTCGACTTGATAACCAACCATATCGGTTCATCTATATTTATTTCATAATATTTAGATTCGAATCTTGTAATAAAAATCATGGTTTTTACAGCTAATTTTCTCACCTCCATCGTCACTCCTACTATGTGATTGGATGCGCACCTCCATGACATCATCATCCAGACATGCAATGAGAGTCACCTCTGGAGGTGGTTAACTAACATGTAAAAATTAAGCCAATGTAACCATTATCACACATCCCAACCAAGTCTCTCTTCGTGAAAAAATAAAATAAAAACAACACTAACTAACCTTTGTATATTTTTATCATCTAATACAAAAGTCAACTTTGGTCATTAACTAAAAAGATAGGCACACTATGCACCATTACACATCACTGTAAACACAAAATTGACATTATCCAATAAGAATGTCTCACACAAGTTGATCAGTCATCAATGCCATCAAACATACGTTAATTTATTCATCAATTACATGACCAAAAAAAAGATCTATTCAAATACCTTTAAATCATTTCATTGTCCATATTTGACTCTGACCCACCACTAACTGCAATAAAGGGAGATGAACAAGATTGTCCTATTGCAGTGGCCATGGAACTCCACTTCTGAAGTCAGGCATTAAAGGAAAAAAATTATTCTTAAATAAATTTGCTGCCTACCTTAAACTCTTATTGAGTACAATCCAATTACCTGTCTCGTGGGGAATTGATAGATGTTAGTGGAACGAATCTTCTCTATTGTGCTCCTATCGGCATGGCCTAACTAGCCATACTACTCATCTTATCATTCTCATCATGTTGTTGTCCTTCAACTCTATATGCCTCATCATGACCTCCTTCGATCAATTGCTCACTGCCTCCTGGAAACATACATCTTGTTGAGTTTCCCTCACCCATTCACATTGAAAAACTCAATTACCAGTTTTTGATTTTTTGGTTATCGCACTAATGGTTGGCATTTGGTATTCCGATGTGTGATTTCGTCCTTTGCGATAGAAGTGTAATGAGTTGGCCTTTAGAATTCGACTCATAATCTTCTATATAAAGGAGAATTTTGATGTTAGAAAAAACATCCTCTTGAGAGCTTTTGAGCACATTTGGCTCATATAAGGAGAGTTTGGAGAAGTTTAATCTCAAGTTGAAGTAGGGGTCGTCATCCAGGGTGTGCGTTTGATCAAATTTTCTTTTGAGGTGTATGTTAGTTTTCTCAATTTCTCATATTTTTTATTCTCAAGAATTGTATTTTTTAGATCTTGTTATTGGTCTGATTTGGGTTAGGAGAGTTTTTTTCTTCGATACTTGATTGTAAGAGTTTTCTTAATCAAAGTAGATAGAGTAGGTTGGTTTTCTTTTCTCTAAATTGGGAGAAGTTTCCATCCATTTTTTCTTGGTGTCTCCTATCCATTTTATATTTGTTTTCATTTCATCTTGAGGGGAAATATTTTCTAGGTGTTTCCGCTGAAGCGTCTATTTCCCAACACATCTTACCTCTTCCTCCCCTATTCAAAAACTCCTCCACACAGGACCCATTGGTGGTAACTACAACTAATCACATACACCTCGCCGACTCACCGGTAATGGACAAGCATGCCGTCTTGTCATAGTTGAACTAGGCGGCCATCGTTTCCCGCCACCTACATCCACCGAATAACCTACCAAATAGTCCCTCCCATTTCAATCTCTAATGCCCTCTATATATATCTAATTTCCTAAACTAACCCATTTTATTTTCTAAACCAACTCATCTTATATATACTGCAATTTTAATTTTTTGAACAAGTGATTTATCAAAACCAACTCCCTCCCCTAAGTAAATTTTGATTGGGCTTGAAGTGGACATTATGGAAAAAAGTACACACTCTCTCCTCCCACACATAATATGCTATTTCTCTATCCAATTTACAATAAACAATATTCGCTCCCTCACACAAGTAAATGCCTCAATAATATTTTACTTCAAATAAAATTATGTTTGTTAACGATTTTAAATTATAACTCTAGTATGCATCTTTTTTAAGCTCACAAGTTTTTGAATCAGTTTGGCAATGGTAAGAGGTGTGTAATCTAATTTGATAGGCTTGTAGGATTTTTTAAGATAGATTGTAAATTGTATCTCACTAATCTTCTTAGGTTTACGGCTTCCGGGAAAGTCAAGTTTTTTTGTTCAAATTTGATTAAGTTTACAATTTAAGTAAATTTGATGTTTATTATTATTATTATTTCTGAATTTGATATTGAAGCAACACAAATATCAAAAGCGAGTAAATCAGTCTGCTAGATGATCAAGCCGTAGGATTAGAGCATTTTGGTCTTTTTCATGTTTAATATTTATGCATTTTGCATAAAAATCAGTTGAAATAATATGTTCGAAGAGTTAAAGGTGAGTAATTTAGTCTGACTGATAATCAAAGTGTACGATATGATCATTCTCGGGCTGCTCATACTTTGATCCTTGGGAACATCGGGTAGAAATTGGTTGAGAAAAGGCCGAGAGTGTTAATTTCTTTTTAAAAAGTTATTAAACATTTGTTATAGAGCTCCCCATCATTAATGGCAAGTGATTTAGTTTAATCAAAATTTTGGATTAGATCTTTCTTTGGTTGTTAATAATATGTTCTTTATGCTTTTCGAGTGGAGATTTGTTGAAATGGGTCGTACAAGTGTTACATTTTTTTCTCTTTTTAAGTTTGTTAGAGGACCAGGATTTTAATGGATAAACTGATATAACTGGTGATTCCAGGTTTTTACTTGGAATGGGGCTGTCATTGAAGTTAATTGAAGTAGCTAGGTCGAATATGTTGCAGATGTGGTAACTTCATGCCATATTTTTGTGCCTTGTGTTATATTTGAATGATTGGCATGGTTAATCTTTTCCCCCTCTCCATCTCTTTTTCTTTTCTTACCTCTTTTTCTTTTTCTTCCCAGACTCCAACGATAAGCTATGTAAATGTTCATGCGATTTTGGAGGGGCGAAGGGTTCGTGCTAAATCTAACGCTTAGAAAGACTCCTCCCAGGTGACATGCGCACTGTCCACCCTATCACTCACTCTCTTGCTTTATGTTGTAGTTTTTCATATGAACTCAATGCTAGTATTTTTCTTCTTAAATGCACATTTGGTTTCATTCAAAATATTGATTTATAAGCAACATGTTCTGTTAGATTGATCATGGCCTTTGGTATATTCATTAGAGTCAAAAGTATCTGATGAATAAACTAATAAGATTTTGCTAGCTAATCTTATTGGAAGCTATCTTACCAAAGCAGATCGAGTATTAAAAACCTGAAGACTTTTTTAATAATTAATGCCGTCAACTACTAGTTCAAAGTTGAGTATTAATAATTAATCCTCACCTTCCCTTCTTATCCTCTCTTTTTTCTTATCATCTTCCTTTGATTTTCGAACCACCGTGGAATAACTTAGGGATTCAAATTGAACGAACCATGTAAAAAATCTTAGATGTTATTCCTTGCACTCAAAATTTTTATTTTTTTTATTTTATCGCACTGTTTCTTTGCACGACAAGAGCCCTTGATCCCACTCTTATAACTCGACATGAAGCGAAGTGTGATCGCCGGGACGGAAAACCTGCGCTCAAACAATGTATCCCATTAATTTAGACCCCCTTGATAACTCTATGGGTATATTTATTTATAATTATTATTTAATATGAAAAAATTAAAGTATAATTTTATCAAGTTAAAAATATTACAAAATAATTATTTACTTTAATTTTTAAAATCTTCTCAATTTATTTTTTTATCCTTATTAACTCCTTCTAAAAGAAAATTATAACTTATTTTTAATTTAAATTTAAAATTAGTTTTATCGAAGTGAATGGAAAATTGTTACTTTATACTATAAATAATCATTTTAGAATGTCATTCTAAGTATTAATAAAAATTAGCACTTTTCTCATCAAGAAGAAAATGAACATATTTTTGTTAATGTTTATAGTGTTAATTTAAATACCAAGTATAATCCCTAAAGTAAAGAAAATGGAAATAAATAAAAACTTAAAATATCAAGTTTATTTAGTTCATCACTCTATTATCAACTCCATACATTTTGGTTCCCATAAGACATATTATTTATATTTATTATTTTCTATGAAGAAAATTAGAGTATAATTTTATCTAATTAAAATTCTCAAAATTAATATTTTGTTTTTTATATAATTTTAATCAAATTAGATATTTTTTACTTAGTAATACCTACTCAATTAAACTCATTACTTATTTTTCATATAAAACTAAAATTCAGAATTTGCACGTATTTTATAAAAACATAAGCAAATTTTTTGCACGTATTTTTTCTATTGATTCTTATCATAAAAACATAAGAAAATTTTAAAATGATTCTTAAGCAAATGTTTAAGAAGTGTGATCAATCTTAAAATGATTCTTGTACGGGGAACTATGATGCTTTGGTTGGTGAATGTTTAATTATTTTTGCCTATGAAAGCTATTGTGCTTTCATAATTTAATTTTGTAATATATTGTCATGATCACTAAATAGGATCTGTAGGAAAAATAATGCAGTTTGCATATTTCATTTTTGAAGTACTGTCCAAGAAAGCACAATAGGGGGGGGGGGGGTGCATTACCTGGGGAACAAAACGAAGTGCACTAGGCATTTACTGGAAATTCCTACTTATACTTGTTTAATCAAACTAAATTGCGTGATGGAAAATAGATTTATGATTTTTATGTGAAATCTCTTATTTATCAATGAAGACCATCCATTCAATTAATATTATTATGCTTTATTGTTCATTATAAAAAAGAGCCTTCCATCATTGTATGAAGGAGTCTTCCACCATTATCCAGATCCAGCTGGCTTCTGAATATTTTATTAAAATAAGTAAGGGGTTATCGGGAAGAAAAAAATATAGGTTTATCAAAATGCTTACATTGGTTATGTGCAATTAATTTGACTTAGTCATATTGGAAAAAATGTGTTTGATTGAATTATTGTAGGTGAAGCAAAGATATGGTTTGTTTTATTATTGTTTTTTATTTAATTTTATAAGAACACTGGTCTATGAATGTTAGCAAAGGTAGATGAACCACTCTTAACACAAACTATAAATGTGACAATTGAGATGAGATATATTTTGTGAAATACAGAGTATTTGTCATGTAGACCATTTTTTCTTCTCCATAGCTTCGGCTAAATTTGGTTTAACTGGTAAATAAAATTAGCTTAATAAAGCGGTGAAAATAACTGTTTCCTATTGTTTTTGGTCATTTATTCTCTTGTTAAGTATTTAGCTATAATGTATCATTTATCATATTAATAGTATCTTTATCTTTATCTTAATAGTATCAATTTTTTGTGGACATTTTCTACTACAATATTATTATTTTATACTGTAAATAAAATAATTAAATTGTATTTAAATAGAGCGTGCGCTTTGGACTGGTCACTCCTTACTTTATGTAAAAAATAGGTATAATTTTTTACAAAAATATAAATCAGTGCATTTATTTAAGCCCGTCCATTTTCTTCCTTCCAGACTGCCATCTCCCAGATGATTGAATCGTCTTCATTACCTCTGCCCCCCTATTTTATTTCTGCCGGCCATGACAATTATTTCTCTAGCTCGTGTTTGTTTTTTTAAATTTGCAGGGAGAGAACTTAAAAGAAGACCAAATTAGACAGTTGGTATGTCAGTTATTATATTTGGAGTCCTCTCTGGTTTATTATATTTGGAGTCTACATCAGACCTTGCAAGTGGTGGAAGATGATCTAAATTAATAACCTAGCTGTTCATTGATAAATAAATTGTTCAGGTTCAGATCCAGATCTGGTTGACTTACAATTAGTTGGTGGATGACCCAGGAGATCATTTGATGGTTCCCACCTTTTTCCCGTAGCCTTCTGCATTTGAGATCACTTCACCACTAAGCAAACCATCAACTCCGTTCTCCAAGGTTAGCGATCAGGGGTGGGTGATTCCTTCTCGCATTCTTGTCTTATTTTCTCTCAAACAATCTGCAAGTTTTGGTGCTAATATATTTGATCTCTTCTTGCCTAGCCGTCTGGTAAAAATTTGAAGCAGGTTTTTCCTTACTTTGTCTGGTATTGAATATTATATTTAGATGATGGATACTCTTTTTATTTTTATTTTTTGATGTTCTTGTAGCGTTCAGTTCTCTTTGGTGTTCTTATAAATAACTTCTTCTTATGTTGTGATAATTATTTCCCCATCGCCATCTCGTCAG
Source organism: Piper betle (assembly GCA_033002965.1). Classification (NCBI taxonomy): domain Eukaryota; kingdom Viridiplantae; phylum Streptophyta; class Magnoliopsida; order Piperales; family Piperaceae; genus Piper; species Piper betle. The sequence continues at coordinate 47,945 of JAURVB010005353.1, forward strand.
TCAGTTAACATTACCTTTATTGAAGGGTGTATACATATGAGTGTCATCACAGCAGCTATACGGTCTTTTTGTTCTAATTTAGAGTATTGGTAATGTTTTGGCCTCATTTTGTTGCATTATAGCAGCTGGGAACCCGCGCTATGCGCCGGCTATGTTTAACTTTTCCGTGGTGTAGGTTTGCTGTTTATGCAAGGGTAACAAATTAAGTGAAAAATCTTCAAACATATTATTTATTTAAGAAAGAAAAAAATATGGAATGTGCTGCGAGTAGTTTAGATGATCTTAAAAACCTATCTTTGCACATGGAAGCAACACTGATTTACTTGCTGTAATTTTTTGGGCATGTGCAATTTGGTAAACAATTAGCTGATGGTCGGTTCTCACAAATATTAGAATCGCATCTTTAAAATTAGAGAAAGGTTCATTATATTCATAATATCACAAGTTTCACATAGTTTTGCACAATATTCCTCAGCTATTTGTGTTACTTAAACATTGTCATACAGTATATATAAGCATGATTCTAACAATAGATGAAATTAAGGCTTCAAGCAATGCGGCAAACTTGCATACAAATTAATGCAATATATTGACAAAATAACTTTGTCTTTTGATATAGGTTGGTTAAAGAATTGTCTAATTCAATTACAAATGCTTTAGACATTGATGGTGCAATGAGATTAGATTCACAACTAATTTAATTATGCAAGTTTCAAGTTCCGAAGTTATGGATGTTTTCTTAATTTGGAAATAATAATTATATGATCACATAACGATATACATATGAGACCCAAAAAAAACTATTTCTACTAAAAATTTCTATATAATAAAAGTGGATTAAATAATGTAAAAAATAACTCTACTATTAAAATTATTGTTCACCATAGTACTATATAAAAGATGTAACAGTTATTAATTAGTAAACCTGATTCTCTACTTATTATTTCTTGCATATGTTCTTGGGTCACATATCTGACAAATAATAAATACTTTCAAAATCATGAATAACACTGGTAATCATAAATATATTGTTGCTTGAGTAATTGTAGTTGTATGTTTTTTGGCTGAATGCAATTAAGTAAAGATAATATGGAAAAAGTTGAATATATTTGTACAATTAGAAGAAATATTTTGATAAAATAATAAATAGTTGATTAAAAAATCATAAGTCCATAATGATTCACAAAAAAATAAAAATAAAAATGTCACTCAAAATGAAATATCTAATTAAAAATGAGATCTTATTCAAAACTCTGATGTTAAATTTTAAAGTAAATATGATAAAAAATGGAGATACAAATAAATCCAAATAAAGAATGAAAGTCAATTTAATACTAAAAAATTACAAAAATAAAAATATAACTAAATTGAAAATAAAAATAGCCCCAAAAATTTACTTGGTTTGTTTGAAAATTGATTCGCCTCTTTTGCTTCTCACATACAATTGAATAAATATTTTCATAAATGTTTAAAAAATTGTGATAAAAATAATAAATATGTTTAAAAAAGATTAATTTGAGAAACTCAATTTAAAATAGAATGCCACATTTAGAATTCAAATCTTAGTTAAAAAATTGATTGAATATTTTTAAATAGAATGCCAAATTTAAAATTGAAAACTTTTTTAGAAATCATATATATATAGCCAAATAATCAAAATTAAAAAAGCTAAATTTGAAATAAAAACTAAACATTACTTTATTTATTGAGTGAAAATATTTGGGTGATTTAGTTAATAAAACTTATAAAAATTTATGGTTAAGAAGTTTTGTTTAAATAAACCCACCTCTAGAGCCGTGACCATGGTGCATATGGTAAATATATACATAGCGATTGTGTGAGACTGCGTTCAATAAAACAAATATTTGATTAATCAATGAAATAATTTTTTACTCACAACATTAAAAAAATACTAATAGAAAATAAAAACAGTCTAAACAGATGCTCCATTAATTTTGCTACAGATATTAAAAAAAATCATCATGCTATTGATATAGATAATAAGATACTTCATAAATTTTGCTACAAATGTATTACTTCTCCTTTTAAAGAGAACTTGGAATAATAGAATCTTGGAAGTATGACTGTCTTTACATGTCTAGTACAATGTATAATGTATAGGGTGCTAACTCATTAAAATAGATTTCCTTGTTTTCTTTTATGGAGCGATCAACCTTTCATTTTTTTAATCTAAACTTGTTATTGCCACTGTACTATAGCTGATAAGTTTTTTATCACCATTATTGATTATACCGTGTATATTTATTTCTTTCTTTTTTCTTTCTTTCTTTTGGTGTTAACAGGAAAGAGTTGAAGAGGTCTTTGGTCACTCTGCAACATCTCATACAACAAAAATCCAATCTTCTCACGTCCAACAACCTTCAATTTTTCTTATTCGAAAGATTCTCCTACTAATCTAAGCCAATGTTTGTTATGCCTTCATTTCTTATATAGTTCTTGTCCAGATTGAGCAAGTCATCTAATCACCTTATATCATCATCTTTTTTTCTTGTAAATTTGATCTTTTACCTTGTTTTATCTGACCAAGATGTCCAGATTTTTCAAGAAAACTGACGAACTTCAGATCGAATCCACGCCTCGTATTGAATCCATAAACCCCAATGCCACCGATATGATCAACAGTGCATTTGGATCCACTGCTTCATCCTCTGCTTCTCCATATATTGTGGGTCCAAATGAACAGAAGGAAAATTATTCTACCGCACAACCACCGAAAGAAAATGATGTTGTAAGAGCTCCTCCTGGCAGACAAAGAAGGAATAACTGGATGTCCTCCACAGTTTCTATCGGGCAAGATGAAGCTTACAAGCAGGTGTGCAAGTTTCTCAAGGATGATGAGGTTGGAATGGTTGGGATTTATGGCATGGGGGGTGCTGGCAAAACCACACTCATGAAAAAACTTGATAAAGAGTTTCTGAAACCTTCCTACTTCAAAGTCAGTTGGTTGGATTCACGAAGTCATAATGGGAAATTTAAACTTAGCCTTCAACAAGCATGACGACCTTTATAGTAGAGTTGACAAAATAAATGGTGCACTTCAGAACAATAATGCTGCTATATTGTTTGACGACATTTGGAAAGATTTAGATCTTGAGCAGCTTGGCATATTTGGTCTGGACACAAGAACATTCAAGCTAATCTTCACAACTAGATCGGAAGCTGTGATTAAGGTGAGAAAATGCAGTCGGATGAACTGATTAAGGTGGAACCTTTGGGGTGGGATGATTCTTGGGCTTTGTTCAAAAGAAGTGTGGGCCGCAAGAACGATATTGAGTGCTGGGACTCTAACATTCTGGAACTTGCCGAAGAGGTTGCTAAAGAGTGCAAAGGGTTGCCTCTCGCACTCAAAGTCATCGGTGGGGCTATGGCGTGTAGAAGTCGTCTGGAGGAGTGGAGGCATGCATTGGCTACTCTTCGACGCTCTCCAGCTGATATCCCCGAGGCTGAGGAGTATCTTTTTACTCGATTGAAGTTTAGCTTTGACTCTTTGTCGAATCAAAGAGAAAAGGATTGTTTCTTGTATACCTGTTTATATCCCGAGGATAGAGTCATAGAGGCCAACATGCTCATTGAATGTTGGATTGGAGAAGGGATTCTGACTTTGAATGGCAGCTATCAGGAAGCGTTTGATGAAGGAATGAACATCTTTGGAACACTGCAAGCTGCATGCCTTTTTGAGACAGTCCAATTTCACAATTTAAGCACGAGAATACACGATGTAATGCGTGACATGGGAATCTGGATCGCTAACTCTCGTGAAATAACTGACAAAACAGAGTCTCGTCGGTATTCCGTATGGTGTGATGATTCCAAATTGCCAGAGGAAGCTATTTGCAGCAATTTGACCACTCTTATCATCCGCATTAGATGGGGGGCAGAATATCGTGCAATTTTAGCCGCGTCACATCTATGTCCAAACTGAGAGTTATAAAATTGCAGAGAGTTGAATTTGATGGAATTCCAACATCAATTGGTGAACTGACAGAGCTGAGACATCTTGAACTGATTGAAACAGGGCTGGACAGATTACCGGATGAGATTAGAAATCTGAGGAAGTTACAAGTGATGCATTTTTACAACCGGATCCAGAAAATGTATATTGATCTTCCAGAGGCGATTGGAGAACTCACTGAGCTAAGAAGACTGGTATGCGGTACAAGAAAGATACTGACAGTGAGTGACTTGAAGAAGTTACCAGTGGAGGTAGGAAACTTGAAGAAGTTAGAGGAGCTACACATAGGCAGTCCTCTTTTAGAGTTCCCACAGGCAATTTGTCAATTGGTCAATTTGAAGAAACTATTCCTCAAAATACGGGCTCGGGTGGAGTTGCCCATAGGACTCGGAAATTTGAACAAACTGGAAATCTTTGAACTGAATGAAGGTTACTCCTCTTTCCATTGTGTTGAACTGATTCCTCATGACACATTCAGGAATATGCACAACTTGAGAGAGCTAAGCCTTCGGATTAGAAATTTCAAGATACTGCCACCGAGCTTCTTCCAGGGGTTGACATCGTTGAAGAGGCTGTCATTTAGGTATGGTTGCACAGACGAGGATGAAATCGTTGAAGAGGATGACATCGTTGCTTCTTTTCTCATCCAATCGTCATCCTTGCCATTGAGAACCCTAATAATCGAAGGATGCCCGATCAAGAAATTTCAAGTCCCCCCGACAAGCAACGATTTATGCTTCCCTTGTCTAGAAGAGCTCGAGATTGGCGAGTTCGATCGGCTAGAAAAGATGCAAGTGATGAGTCAGACGGCACTTCCCAGCATTCGAGTTCTGAAGATCAGAGATTGCCATTCCCTGAAGCACATCTCTGGACTTGAACATCTTCAGAGCCTTGTCGTGCTCGAAATTCATGATTGCAAGAAGTTGGAAGAAGTGATTCAGGTGGGTGGGGATCAAACTTTGTCGGATCATTCACCTGGTATTTGCTTCCGCAAACTTGAAAGATTAGAGCTTTTTCGTCTTCACCAGCTGAAGAGCATATGCAGTGACGCCATCTCATTTCCTTCCCTCCGCGACTTTCTCTTGGATGGTTGTCCAGAGCTGAGAGTACTACCCAGAGGCCTGGTGAAGGAAAATAAGGCACCTAAAGGATACTGTTCTATTGGAGGTGGCCGCGAGTGGTACAACAAACTCCACTGGCAAGATGAAGATTTCAAAGCCGCCATCGATCCACACTTTCATTTGAGGGATTAATTTGAACTGCCGAATGGGCCATTACCTTAAGCCCAGCCCAACCCACCTGAACGAGAATGTTCTATTGGAGGTGGCCGCGAGTGGTACAACAAACTCCAGTGGCAAGATGAAGATTTCAAAGCCGCCCTCGATCCATGCATTTATTTGAGTTGAGGAGGTAAAATAACCGCCAGCAGAATGGTAGATCATTAAATGCAACAAAGGACAGAGAAACATATGATTTTCAGAGAAACATATGATTTTTTTGGTCTAAATAACTGTGAGTTTAGTCAGTGAAACATATGATTTTCAGAGAAAGCACGTAATAGTGCTGTGTTAGGTAATGCAAGCTAAGATGCTTTTTTTCTGCCCACAAAAACAATGGTTTATCTTATTTTAGGTTCTGATCAGAATATTTTTTGCAGTTCAATGAAGCTTTTAGATGTATAGAAATTTCAATTGATTCGCTGTAGTCTATGGTTCATCTATGTTGCTTTAGTTTTTCACTATGTGAAAAACTAACTTTTGCTCCCACACAGACAAAGGACGAAATTGGCTGATCGATAGTGGCCTTGAAATAAAATTTATAATGATTAAGCATATCTATCTTAAACAATGATAATACATGCTATCAAAGCAAAGAAATGCAAACAAGAAATATCCCGCTAATATTATTAAATCGAAGTGGTCTTATCAAATCAAGCATTGCTGCAAGTTCAAAGTAACTACAAAAAACAGAATAACACAGGAGACTCAAAATGTGCAACCAATTCCACTTTAAAACCTTCTCAACCTTGCATCCTCCTTTTTTGTTGAATCACTACATATCAGTTGCGTTGCCTGAGTGTTCCTTTCAGGGATTCGGCATCAAGAGGAGTCCGCCTCTTTATTACCGACATTTGCCAGTGATAACATACCCTGCTGTTGTTCCCTCTGTTCACTGAACGAATCTCCAAAAACAAGAAAAAAAAAACTACCAAATGAATTGCATGAATAACTTCCTCGCAATGGATGCTTCCCCCTTCTTGCAGCTCACATAATGTCTAATCTATATTACGATATGAAGAATCTTCTTGATGCAAACAGCTACAATGATAGGCTTTTAGTGAGACAAACCACCTGATCTAGCTAATCTTACATTCTGTTATTTCAACTCAATATCAAAGAACTAAAAGATGACAAACAATGCTGCTTAGAGGCTTCGCTCGAGGAAAAGAAGTGAACCTAATGACAAGATTCATCCAAATAGTTTTGGAGACTTCACTCAGGGAAAGAAGTGAACCTCCTGACTAGATTCATCGAAATAGTTTATTGAAACATTCAACCCAAAATACATTTATCACTCGTCAATGTCCTTATATTTCAGCATCATTCCCTTTCAAAATCCTTTCCTCTGCTTTTTCTCCCAATAGATTTAGTTGCATGAATATAATCTTGAAATGACTACCATCTCATTCAGATTAGAAACAATATAACAAAATCTTTGAAATATGGAAAAATTATGTTTATTTTCTTTTATGATACATGTCCGTAATACATTAGAATATAAAACCCAATTTGGAATAATAATGCATCCAAGTTCAATAGTCGCACTATCCCACCATAGACAAAATAGAATGAGTTTTTGATTGACAGCTCCACTTACCAATCCATTGGCCTAATGAAGGGCGGATAAGCAATGCGCCAACACCAGCTCCAACTGATGCAAAAATAAGCCACGACCCACATCTGATTGTAGTACTGAACAATCTTTTTTCCAGCAACTTAACTTTTGCAGGTTTGTCAAATTCTTCCTCTTCATTTTCAGCAAAGACAGCTCTGAGGAACCACCAGACATCAATTCCAACATTGACAATCCATTAGGCAGCCACACCTAATAAGTAACCTGCAACAGGAAGATGTGCAGTAACCTGCACAGGAAGACCTCCGAAAGTTGTTCTACTAACTCTACAGATGTATATAACTTGAAGTCATTTCATGGTAAATACTGTTTAGTTACCTCTGAAAGTTGTTCTGCGGACTCTATAGATGTCTACTGTTGATGGCCATCCTCTTTGTGCTTTGCGAATGGCTGACCCAGGAACATCTGGAAACATTGACTTTCAAGATCAAATTTTGATGAAGTTAACTTTGACATCAAAGCAAAGATCCCAGCAACTAGTAATAAGCTCCAAAGAAGCAAAACATGTGAGAGGAACATACAACAAGCAAACATCCTTTGTTTGAAAAATGCCAAAAGCTCCTTCCTAAAGCAATTCTCATCCTGCAACTTGTTGGTCCTTTAAAAATGTTTGAAAATTTTTTTACGTGGATGATTTTCTTAATACTATCCCACAAAGGAAAGACGGGATAAAATTTGTGTCAAAAAGGAAACGGTAATAGGAAACAAAAGAATATATAATAATTTACATCATTAGATCAGGTGGATGAATGATGATGATAATGAACCGTCATATATACACTTAGCTAGGGCAGACAGAATTTGATTTAGTTTTTAACCTACAAGAACCATGGGTCAGAATTTTCAAACTGTGTGGCATTCATAACTTTGAACAAGGTCATCAAGTCCATATTCGTGAAAAAGTATATTGGGATCCAATGGATATTATAAATGAGCTTGAACAGCAAATATTTCTCCAAATACTAACATAGTTATTAACTAATAGTACCAGCCAACAGACTACTACACAGCACAAGAGCGATAATGAAGTATTTAAAAGACAACCAACCTTTGAGGAGTTTCCATGCAATCCTCTGTGATACATAATGAACAAAAACTCTTTCGAGCACTCGTCTAGTTGTGATCACAGTGCTCTGCAGTAGCATTAATGTAAATAATAAGAAGCAACCAGCAAAACAACCTTCTCAACAGAGTCATCAATTAAATAGGATGCAAGCAAGAAGACACTCATAGGTAGAAATGCTTTTCAAACAGAACAATAACTGAGACCTTTAAATATGTCACTCATATCCATTGTCAAATCATATAGTAACCTGTAGAAACTCAACAACGATGATGAGCATATTTTTAAATGAATCAACTAGTTCTATTGATCCCGATTTTACAAAACATCCAAGAAAGTCTTCATAAAAAAAACTATCCCTTCGTTTAAGGCTTTAAGCATCACATACTCAAACAATGTAAACTAGTTTCTAATGAATAAAGAATTCAATTTATACAGTCAATCTCATAGTTTTAACACAAACGAAGGGGAAAAAACATCAAAACTAGGGGTGAGCATTCGGTCAACTTGGTTATGAACAGATAAAACCAAATAAATTGAATTAGTTTCGCAGACAGATTTCATGAGTGAAACCAAACTGAATTACTTCCAAAATAGAACCCAACGGAAATATTACTTCAATAACTGAATAACCAAATTACATCATAAGTTATTTAAAAAATAATAATTTGTTTCATTATTTAATCAAAATTATATCATTCTTTTAGCGTACATAATCGTTTAATAAGTAATTCTAAATGTATATATATTATTAAACAAATTAGAATTTATCATAAAAATATAATAATTTCAAGATAATTAACATAAAATATAGATTTTAGATTTTTTTAAAAATAAGTTTGGTTATTTCGATAATTCGGTTTTTGGTTTGTCTATAATCTTACTGAAAATGAACCGAATTCAGAATTGAACCTAATTGAGATTAGGTTTTAGGTTTTTCACCATATTATACTCACCCCTATTCAAAACCGTCATTTAATTATGAAATGACTTCCTAAAAAAACACAAAAATAATTTATTAAGAAAGTAGAATAATAAAAATGCAAAATCCAATTAGGAGAGGATAAAGTGTAACACCTTAGGGGAAAAAATGAACTATTACATTACCTCACGTATTTTGCCAAATGGACTTTCAAAATGAAGCAACCAAATCAACAGGTTTTTCTTCTTCTGCACCAAATGGTTTTTCTTCTTCTGCATCAAATGGTTTTTCTTCAGTAAGATTCAGTTTTAGGTTTTTCACCATATTATACTCACCCCTAATCAAAACATCATTTAATTATGAAATGACTTCCTAAAAAAACACAAAAACAATTTATTAAGAAAGTAGAATAATAAAAACGCAAAATCCAATTAGGAGAGGATAAAGTGTAACACCTTAGGCGAAAAAATGAACTATTACACTACCTCACGTATTATTTGCCAAATGGACTTTCAAAATGAATCAACCAAATCAACAAGTTTTTCTTCTTCTGCATCACATGGAAAATCATTGTCATCCTCTATTTTATGTTTAGGCTCAGCAAGGGCAAATAAAATGTCAAAAAGGCCCTCAATGTCGTCAAGCTGAATGTCTTCAGTCCAAAGGCAAAGAATAAACATTTCAACTGCACTGGATATTCTTTGGCACTGTACTTTATATAATCAGGTAAGAAAACTTTCTCAAAAACTATCTGTAAATTGAAGATGTCCTCTTCTGCATAAGCAGCACCAACACCACAATAAGCCACTGATATTCCCCCATCTTTGAAATTTGTGCATTAGAACAAAGACCATTAAAATTATAAAACTGAAATTGATATTCACATAAAAACTCCACAGTAGAAACAAAAAAGTAAACTCTTACCTCTACACAGATAGCTCACAATACATCAACAAATTCACCAGGAAAAGAGTAAACTTTTCCAGGTGAAGAAGCTTCATGATATTATTAAGAGCAAAATTATCAGTGTAGTTATTTCGAACCTACATAATTATTCTATATCTTTTGATGATGTAAGCCACCATCACATTAGACATTAGAGTCAACAGCTCTGATTCTAATTTTGCAACTAATTTAGGATTGACCTTTTACTTGAGTAAGAAGGATCTAAAGCTTGCACCCTAAAAGCAAGCTTAAATGATAAAAACTACAGTTTTTTGTGTCAAATTTTCTTGGATATAGAATCAGATTCTAGAACATTGTTTTCAGTACCAGTTTCCTACTAGTAGCTCAAACAATGTTGTCAATTTCTATGCATACCCAATTAACACATAGAAAACATGACAAAACCCTATAAAAAAGTACAAACGCTCTCAAACAATAGCAACAAACTGCTATCAGAAATCAGTGATAGCTTAAAACAATGATATTTTAGACTTAAGCTTCCACTTGAGGAAGAAGGATGCAGGATTTGCACATAAATGGTTAATTTAAGTAATAAAGACTTGAGGCTTTTGTCTCAAATTTTCTCATATATAGGATTGGATTTTCAAACACAGTTCTCGAACACAATTTCCTATTGTAGGTCAAACCATATCGCCAATTCACATGAACCAACTAGACATACTAGGTCATTGAGTAATGTAGATTTGAGATTTTGATGAGCTTTTGTCTCAAATTTTGGTTATTTCAGTTAATTCAGGTGGTTTAATTTTTCAATTTGTCAACATCCAAATAAAAAACTAAATGAAATTAATTGAGATCCGTACTGAATTGATAAGTTGGTTTCAATTGAGTTTGATTTTTGGTTTTCACTCAATATGCTCATTCTATATTGAAGGATTTTGATGAGCATCATATATGACAAAATATTTTGATTGTTTGGTTTCAATTCAGTTTGATTTTTGTTTTCACTCAATATTGAAGGATTTTGATGAGCACCATATATCGGTAAATATTTATTTAAAACATATAAAGTCTTAACAATTTTGAGTCTCTAGATTAATCAATCAATGGTAAATATGAAGAGGCTTGGATCATAGCTTGTTAAGATAACCTATGAGATCTTAAGTTGGGTCAAATATTTAGATGATTATTTATTTAATTGAGTAAAATAGACCGATGAGGCTTAGATTGGGTAGAATAATTAAGTGGAATTATTTCATATTAAAATTAACTTTTAATTAGGAAATGAAACGCTTAAGTATTGATTTTTAGTGTTTTCGTGTGAAAATTGCTACAGGCCCAGAATATAAACTTAGAGAGGGATTGATTTCCCTCTCTCTAATTAATTTTTGACATCAAGGGACTGTTGGGCCCTTTGGGCCCCAAAAGGGATTTATAAACAACTAAAGCAAACTCGTAACAGGTGTTACGCACCTCTCCTAATATAAAGACTAGTTAAACAATTAAGGTTTTCCTATTATCCTATATACAAGTCACCAACATTATCTACGACGGATGTGGTATAAACCCAACAATCTCCCCTTCACACATCGAGCAACTCCAAAATAACTATCATCATCTGACAAACTCCCATGTCATCAAGGGGAACCTAAAAATGAAACTTCTACAGTTGGAGTAGGCAAAACCAAAGCCAACTAGACTCTAATAATGGATTATTGTTGATAACTAGATGTATAGCGATTACATTGAGTTTTATTGTATATAATCTAATTAACATAATAGTTAATCCATGAAGTAGGTTGTATAAAATATCTTGTTAAATTGTGCTATAATGATGAAATTATTTATAGTAGTTAATTGCACAAAAATTCATCATAGAAAGTGAAGAAGGTGAAAAGTTTAATACATATTGAAATTTGTAAGCTAGCTCTCCTTTATCTTTCCGTTGATTGCTCCAATTGGTGGTCCCTTTGCCTACTTGTGTTGAAAGTGCTAATAAAAATTTAGGCAATGAAAAGTTATTTTCCATGAGGCTGATGATGTTTCGAAGGGATGAAATTGGTAATCCAAAGGGGGTAAGTAAAACTGTCAATCTCATTTGCAGACAAGAAGATGCCAGATTCGTGACAACATACTACATGAGTAGCCAGAAAACCCCATGTAAAGGGAAAAACATTGTCACTTAATCACAATATGAATAAATCTAATACAAAATCAAAATTGCTAAGACAGCTGAGGCTGCCCCCCTTCACACTTACGGAAGGCATAGATTCTCTTGCAAATCACACTTCTATAATATGCTAATCTCTTGTGGCCAAACTTCAACTAGATTCTACTTACTCATA
>JAURVB010005354.1:0-12751 GCA_033002965.1 Piper betle
CTTAGTGGACCGTGCCACTTGTTCTACTGAATCCGTGACCACTTTCCGTTGCCCGCGATCGTGACTAGACCCGATCGTGACCGCGTCCGTATACCCGTCTGTGACCCAAAACCAACTGGCGCACCGAACGCCACCTGTAGGCTGCGCACCCAGAAATCTTCAGAAGCCTACGCAAGCCAACCGGTCTGGTCCAACATTTATCCTACTCTGAACCAACCCCAAATGGCCTGATTCAGTCTATTATTATTTCAAAAATAATTTGAAGGCCTTCTAGACCTTGGATAGATGCAAAACTTACTACCTCATCATTTTTTGATGCTCCAGACGCAGTGGTAGGGTTATTTTGAAGATAAAAAGGGACATACCATGGTATTGGAGTCGAAGATCTCAAAGGTGAATTTATTTAAAGGCGTCAAAATTCACTATTTTGTGTGAAGTGTAAAAATTAAGAAAAATAGTGAATTTGTGGCTATCAAGCCATCGTGGAGTGACTTAAGGATTCAACTTGAACCCTAAGGAACCACTTAAAAAATCTTGGGCGTTATCCCTCACACTCGACATTTTATTTTCTAACTCGCACAATTTTTTTGCACGCAAGGGCGCCTTTGGTCCCACCGAACCCACTCATCTAACCTATTTCAATAATGAAGCGAAGACTGATTTGTGGGAGCCAAAAATCTCGCGCCCAAACATACATCTATGAATGTGTGGAGTTGAGAATAGAGTAATGAATTAAATAAACTTGATGCTTTTCATTTTTTTATTTTTTCCATTTTTTATTTTAGGAATTATACTTGGTATTTGAATTAACACTATAAACCCTAAAACAAAAATATGTTTATTTTCTTCTTCGATAATTAATACTTACAAATACATTCTACAATTATTTATGTACTATTAAGTAACATATTTTAATTCAATTTTAGAAAACTAATTTAAAATATATATTAAAAATAAGTCATAAGTTAAATTGAGTAGGCAATACTAAGTTACCAAGTAAAAAAACATTGAGTAAAATTTTAAATATTAAATGCAAACTATTATTTTTTAAGATTTTTTATTTGATAAAATTATACTTTAATTTTATTCATTGTAAATAATGATAATAATAAATAAATAAATGTAACCCTTAAGTTGATAATTTCTATCATTTCAATATAAGCATAATCAATATGTTCATTTTTAGTATAATTAAAAATTCAAAGATGAATTATATTTTTAAAAGTGAAAAAATATTTTTCTTAATCTTATTATTTAGCAAAAGTGAAAAATAAGAAATTAATAAATTTAAAAATAAAACCAAAGGGAAGACAACCTTCACATTATCCAAAGACGAATATAAACAACTATTAAAAACTACAACTACCCATGCAAATCTAAAATAACATAAAATAATATCAAAATTTTAAATTAAAAATGCTCTAACTTATAATAATATCCAAGCCTTTAAATAAATATTTACCATTGATTGATTAATCTAGAGACTCAAAATTGTGAAGACTTTATATGTTTTAAATAAATATTTACCCATATATGGTGCTCATCAAAATCCTTAAATATTGAGTGAAAACCAAAAATCAAACTGAATTGATACCAATCAATCAAAATATTTTGTCATATATGATGCTCATCAAAATCCTTCAATATAGAATGAGCATATTAAGTGAAAACCAAAAATCAAACTCAATTGAAACCAACTTATCAATTCAGTACGGATCTCAATTAATTTCATTCAGTTTTTGATTTGGATGTAGACAAATTGAAAAATTAAACCACCCGAATTAACTGACATAACCAAAATTTGAGACAAAAGCTCATCAAAATCTCAAATCTACATTACTCAATGACCTAGTATATGTCTAGTTGGTTCATGGGAATTGGCGATATGGTTTGACCTACAATAGGAAATTGTGTTCGAGAACTGTGTTTGAAACTCCAATCCTATATATGAGACAATTTGAGACAAAAGCCTCAAGTCTTTATTACTTAAATTAACCATTTATGTACAAAGCCTGCATCCTTCTTCCTCAAGTGGGAGCTTAAGTCTAAAATATCACTGTTTTAAGCTATCACTGATTTCTGATAGCAGTTTGTTGCTATTGTTTGAGAGCGCTTGTACTTTTTTATAGGGTTTTGTCATGTTTTCTATGTGTTTATTGGGTATGCATAGAAATTGACAACATTGGTTGAGCTACGAGTAGGAAACTGGTACTGAAAGCAATGTTCTAGAATCTGATTCTATATCCGAGAAAATTTGACACGAAAAAACTGTAGTTTTTATTATTTAAGCTAGCTTTTAGTGTGCAAGCTTTAGATCCTTCTTACTCAAGTAAAAGGTCAATCCTAAATTAGTTGCAAAAATTAGAATCAGAGCTGTTGACTCTAATGTCTAATGTGACAGTGGCTTACATCATCAAAAGATATAGAATAATTATGTAGGTTCGAAATAACTACACTGATAATTTTGCTCTTAATAATATCTTGAAGCTTCTTCACCTGGAAAAGTTTACTCTTTTCCTGGTGAATTTGTTGATGTATTGTGAGCTATCTGTGTAGAGGTAAGAGTTTACTTTTTGTTTCTACTGTGGAGTTTTTATGTGAATATCAATTTCAGTTTTTATAATTTTAATGGTCTTTGTTCTAATGCACAAATTTCAAAGATGGGGAATATCAGTGGCTTATTGTGGTGTTGGTGCTGCTTATGTAGAGAAGTCATCTTCATAATTCAATAGTTTTGAGAAAGTTTTCTACCGATTATATAGGGTGCAGTCATAGAATATCGAGTGAGTTGAAACATTTGTTCTTGCCTTTGGACTGAAGACTTCAGCTTAATGACATTGAGGGCCTTTTGAAGAATTATTTACCATTGTGAGCCTAGACATGAAATAGAGGATGACAATGATTTTCCATTTGGTGCAGAAGAAGAAAAACCTGTTGATTTGGTTGATTCATTTTGAAAGTCCATTTGGCAAATAATACGTGAGGTAGTGTAATAGTTCATTTTTTCCCCTAAGGTGTTACACTTTATCGTCTACTAATTGGATTTTGCAATTTTATTATTCTACTTTCTTAATAAATTGTTTTTGTGTTTTTTAGGAAGTCATTTCATAATTAAATGATGGTTTTGATTAGGGGTGAGTATAATATGGTGAAAAACCTAAAACCTAATCTCAATTGGGTTCAATTCTGAATTCGGTTCATTTTCAGTAGGATTATAGACAAACCAAAATGCATATTTTAGATAGGAACCTAACCGTACCGAATTATCGAAATAACCAAACTTATTTAAAAAAAAATCTAAAATCTATATTTTATGTTAATTATCTTGAAATTATTATATTTTTATGATAAATTCTAATTTGTTTAATAATATATATACATTTAGAATTACTTATTAAACGATTATGTACGCTAAAAGAATGATATAATTTTGATTAAATAATGAAACAAATTATTATTTTTTAAATAACTTATGATGTAATTTGGTTATTTTGTTATTGAAGTAATATTTCGGTTGGGTTCTATTTTGGAAGTAATTCAGTTTGGTTTCACTTATGAAATCTGTCTGCGAAACTAATTCAATTTATTTGGTTTTATCTGTTCATAACCAAGTTGACCGAATGCTCACCCCTAGTTTTGATGTTTTTTCCCCTTCGTTTGTGTTAAAACTATGAGATTGACTGTATAAATTGAATGCTTTATTCATTAGAAACTAGTTTACATTGTTTGAGTATGTGACGCTTAAAGCCTTAAACGAAGGGATAGTTTTTTATGAAGACTTTCTTCGATGTTTTGTAAAATCGGGATCAATAGAACTAGTTGATTCGTTTAAAAATATGCTCATCATCGTTGTTGACTTTCTACATGTTACTATATGATTTGACAATGGATATGAGTGACATATTTAAAGGTCTCAGTTATTGTTCTGTTTGAAAAGCATTTCTACCTATGAGTGTCTTCTTGCTTGAATCCTATTTAATTGATGACTCTGTTGAGAAGGTTGTTCTGCTGTTTGCTTCTTATCATTTACATTAATGCTACTGCAGAGCACTGTGATCACAACTAGACGAGTGCTCGAAAGAGTTTCTGTTCATTATGTATCACAGAGGATTGCATGGAAACTCCTCAAAGGTTGGTTGTCTTTTAAATACTTCATTATCGCTCTTGTGCTGTGTTGTAAAAAAATTGCCACTTTATTGCTGTATGAGTTTTTTTGGCATTGGTTAATGTGGCAGTAGTCAACTGTAACAAAAATTCCATGTTGCAATTTCGCTCGAAGTGTCTGTGGTTATGTGTGTGTGTATGTTTATTTTTTATTTTTTGAATGTAATTAAGTATCTATAGTTTTTTTGATGCCGTTTGATCCCTTAATGTTATACTGTTTTTCTCATTTTACTCTTTAGTTACTTTTTCTTTTGCTTTTCCCTGTTTCCTTCCCTGATCAACTATTAGCTAAATTGTACTGTATCTGTACTTTGCAATACATTTTTAAAGGACCAACAAGTTGCAGGATGACAATTGCTTTAGGAAGGAGCTTTTGGCATTTTTCAAACAAAGGATGTTTGCTTGTTGTATGCTCCTCTCACATGTTTTGCTTCTTTGGAGCTTATTAGTAGTTGCTGGAATCTTTGCTTTGATGTCAAAGTTAACTTCATCAAAATTTGATCTTGAAAGTCAATGTTTCCAGATGTTCCTGGGTCAGCCATTCGCAAAGCACAAAGAGGATGGCCATCAACAGTAGACATCTATAGAGTCCGCAGAACAACTTGCAGAGGTAACTAAACAGTATTTACCATGAAATGACTTCAAGTTATATACATCTGTAGAGTTAGTAGAACAACTTTCGGAGGTCTTCCTGTGCAGGTTACTGCACATCTTCCTGTTGCAGGTTACTTATTAGGTGTGGCTGCCTAATGGATTGTCAATGTTGGAATTGAT
Organism: Piper betle; assembly: GCA_033002965.1. Classification (NCBI taxonomy): domain Eukaryota; kingdom Viridiplantae; phylum Streptophyta; class Magnoliopsida; order Piperales; family Piperaceae; genus Piper; species Piper betle. The sequence continues at coordinate 4,939 of JAURVB010005354.1, forward strand.
GTCTGGTGGTTCCTCAGAGTTGGAATTGATGTCTGGTGGTTCCTCAATGTTGGAATTGATGTCTGGTGGTTCCTCAGAATTTGACAAACCTGCAAAAGTTAAGTTGCTGGAAAAAAGATTGTTCAGTACTACAATCAGATGTGGGTCGTGGCTTATTTTTGCATCAGTTGGAGCTGGTGTTGGTGCATTGCTTATCCGCCCTTCATTAGGCCAATGGATTGGTAAGTGGAGCTGTCAATCAAAAACTCATTCTATTTTGTCTATGGTGGGATAGTGCGACTATTGTACTTGGATGCATTATTATTCCCAATTGGGTTTTATATTCTAATGTATTACAGACATGTATCACAAAAGAAAATAAACATAATTTTTCCATATTTCAAAGATTTTGTTATATTGTTTCTAATTTGAATGAGATGGTAGTCATTTCAAGATTATATTCATACAACTAAATCTATTGGGAGAAAAAGCAGAGGAAAGGATTTTGAAAGGGAACGATGCTGAAATATAAGGACATTGACGAGAGATAAATGTATTTTGGGGTGAATGTTTCAATAAACTATTTAGATGAATCTAGTCAGGAGGTTCACTTCTTTTCCCTGAGTGAAGTCTCCAAAACTATTTGGATGAATCTTGTCATTAGGTTCACTTATTTTCCTCGAGCGAAGCCTCTAAGCAGCATTGTTTGTCATCTTTTAGTTCTTTGATATTGAGTTGAAATAACAGAATGTAAGATTAGCTAGATCAGGTGGTTTGTCTCACTAAAATGCCTCATCATGATCATGTTTTGAGCAGGATGTGTGCCGTGGGGGACTGGGCAGGGCCTATCAGTGTAGCTGTTTGCATCAAGAAGATTCTTCATATCGTAATATAGATTAGACATTATGTGAGCTGCAAGAAGGGGAAGCATCCATTGCGAGGAAGTTATTCTTGCAATTCATTTGGTAGTTTTTTTTTTGTTTTTGGAGATTCGTTCAGTAAAGAGAGGGAACAACAGCAGGGTATGTTATCACTGGCAAATGTCGGTAATAAAGAGGCGGACTCCTCTTGATGCCGAAGTCCTGAAAGGAACACTCAGGCAACGCAACTGGTATGCAGTGATTCAACAAAAAAGGAGGATGCAAGGTTGAGAAGGTTATAAAGTGGAATTGGTTGCACATTTTGAGTCTCCTGTGTAATTCTGTTTTTTGTAGTTACTTTGAACTTGCAGCAATGCTTGATTTGATAAGACCACTTCGATTTAATAATATTAGCGGGATATTTCTTGTTTGAATTTCTTTGCTTTGATAGCATGTATTATCATTGTTTAAGATAGATATGTTTAATCATTATAAATTTTATTTCAAGGCCACTATCGATCAGCCAATTTCGTCCTTTGTCTGTGTGGGAGCAGTGGCGGAGTTGTAGAGTCCCTGGTGAAAGTTAGTTTTTCACATAGTGATAAACAAAAGCAACATAGATGAACCATAGACTACAGCGAATCAATTGAAATTTCTATACATCTAAAAGCTTCATTGAACTGCAAAAAATATTCTGATCAGAACCTAAAATAAGATAAACCATTGTTTTTGTGGGCAGAAAAAAAGCATCTTAGCTTGCATTACCTAACACAGCACTATTACGTGCTTTCTCTGAAAATCATATGTTTCACTGACTAAACTCACAGTTATTTAGACCAAAAAAAGTGGTAAATTCATCTGAGGAAGGTGCATTCCGTTAGGAGTCCATCATACGATGGATTTGTTCACATGCAACTACATGGGGAATTGTAAAGACATGAAATCTTCATCTTGCCACTGGAGTTTGTTGTACCACTCGCCGCCACCTTCAATGGAGTCTCTAACAATAATAAATCAGATGACCATTTACTCTCCTAGGATGATCACTTTTTAGGTTTTCAAAATGCTATTTAATAAAATTGTTTTTCTAATTATCCAAAAGCATGACACGTGATTGTCTTAATTTATATCATAAATTGAAAACCTTTTAATATGAATAAAGTGTGGATCGAGGGCGGCTTTGAAATCTTCATCTTGCCACTGGAGTTTGTCGTACCACTTGCGGTAACCTCCAATTGAACACCATCGTTCAGGTGCCCTGTTTTCCTTCACCAGGCCTCTGGGTAGTACTCTCAGCTCTGGACAATCATCCAAGTAAAAGTGGCGGAGGGAAGGAAATGAGATGGCGTCACTGCATATGCTCTTCAGCTGGGGAAGATTCCAAAGCTCTAATTTTTCAAGTTTGGGGAAGCAAATAGCAGGTGAATGATCCGACAAAGTTTTATCCCCAGCCACCTGAATCACTTCTTCCAACTTGCAGCATCTGCAAATTATGAGCTCGACAAGGCTGTGAAGATGTTCAAGTCCGGAGATGTGCTTCAGGGAATGGCAAATTTTGATATGCAGAACTCGAATGCTGGGAAGTGCCGTCTGACTCATTACTTGCATCTTTTGTAGCCGATCGAACTCACCAATCTTGAGCTCTTCTAGACAAGGGAAGCATAAATCGTTGCTTGTCGGGGGACTTGAAATTTCTTGATTGGGCATCTTTTGATTTTTAGGGTTCTCAATGGCAAAGATGACGATTGGATGAGAAAAGAAGCAACGTCGTCGTACGCCTCTTCAACGATGTCATCCTCTTCAACGATTTCATCCTCGTCGTACATATGGGCATCCTCTTCAACGATTTCACCCTCGTCTGTCCAACCACCTTCATACGTAAATGACAGCCTCTTCAACGATGTCAACCCCTGGAAGAAGCTCGGTGGCAGTATCTTGAAATTTCTAATCGGAAGGCTTAGCTGTCTCAACTTGTGCATATTCCTGAATGTGTCATTAGGAATCAGTTCAACACAATGGAAAGAGGAGTAACCTTCATCCAGTTCAAAGATTTCCAGTTTGTTCAAATTTCCGAGTCCTATGGGCAACTCCACGCGAGCCTCTATTTTGAGGAATAGTTTCTTCAAATTGACCAATTGACAAATTACCTGTGGGAACTCTACAAGGTGACTGTCTATGCGTAGCTCCTTTAACTTCTTCAAGTTTCCTACCTCCACTGGTAACTTCTTCAAGTCTCTCTCTGCGTCTATATTTCTAGTACTGACTACCAGTCTTCTTAGCTCAGTGAGTTCTCCAATCGCTTCTGGAAGATCTATATTCATTTTGTGGTACCCGCTGTCACAATGCATCACTTGTAACTTCCTCAGATTTCTAATCTCATCCGGTAATCTTTCCAGGTTTGTTTCAATCAGTTCAAGATGTCTCAGCTCTGTCAGTTCTCCAATTGATGTTGGAATTCCATCAAATTTAACTCCAATCAATTTTATAACTCTCAATTTGGGCATGGATGTGAAGCCGCTAAATTTGTTCGGCCATGTTCCCATTACCCTTTCTTTGATGATAAGAGTGGTCAAATTGCTGCAAATAGCTTCCTCTGGCAATTTGGAATCATCACACCATACGGAATACCGACGAGACTCTGTTTTGTCAGTTATTTCACGAGAGTTAGCGATCCAGATTCCCATGTCACGCATTACATCGTGTATTCTCGTGCTTAAACGTCTATCTACGAAAGCGATTCCACCAATATCTTGGAGTGACTCAAAAAGGCATGCAGCTTGCAGCGTTCCAAATATGTTCATTCCTTCATCAAATGCTTCCTGATAGCTGCCATTCAAAGTCAGAATCCCTTCTCCAATCCAACATTCAATGAGCATGTCGGCCTCTACGACTCTATCCTCAGGATATAAACAAGTATACAAGAAACAATCCTTTTCTCTTTGATTCGACAAAGAGTCAAAGCTAAACTTCAATCGAGTAAACAGATACTCCTCAGCCTCGGGGATATCAGCTGGAGAGCGTCGAAGAGTACCCAATGCATGCCTCCACTCCTCCAGACGCCTTCTACACGCCATAGCCCCACCGATGACTTTGAGTGCGAGCGGCAACCCTTTGCACTCTTTTGCAACCTCTTCGGCAAGTTCCAGAATGTTAGAGTCCCAGCTCTCAATATCGTTCTTGCCGCCCACACTTCTTTTGAACAAAGCCCAAGAATCATCCCACCCCAAAGGTTTCACCTTAATCAGTTCATCCGACTGCATTTTCTCACATACAGCTTCCGATCTAGTTGTGAAGATTAGCTTGAATGTTCTTGTTGTACCACTCGCGGCTGTCACCTCCAATATAACAGTATCCTTCAAGTGCCTTATTTTCCTTCACCATGCCTCGGGGTAGTACTCTCAGCTTTGGACAATCATCCAAGTAAAAGTAGCGGAGGGAAGGAAACGAGATGGCGTCACTGCATATGCTCTTCAGCTGGGAAAGATAATAAAGCACTAATTTTTCAAGTTTGGGGAAGCAAATAGCAGGTGAATGATCCGACAAAGTTTTATCCCCACCCACCTGAATCACTTCTTCCAACTTGCTGCATTCACGAATTTCGAGCTCGACAAGGCTCTGAAGATGTTCAAGTCCGGAGATGTGCTTGAGGGAATCGCAATCTCTGATCTTCAGAACTCGTATGCTGGGAAGTGTCGTCTGACTCATTACATGCATCTTTTCTAGCCGATCGAAGGAGCCAATCTTGAGCTCTTCTAGACAAGGGAAGCATAAATCGTTGCTTGTCGGGGGACTTGAAATTTCTTGATTGGGCATCTTTTGATTTTTAGGGTTCTCAATGGCAAAGATGACGATTGGATGAGAAAAGAAGCAACGTCGTCGTACGCCTCTTCAACGATGTCATCCTCTTCAACGATTTCATCCTCGTCGTACATATGGGCATCCTCTTCAAGGCTTTCATCCACGTCTGTCCGACCACCTTGATACGTAAATGACAGCCTCTTCAACGATGTCCCCTGGAAGAAGCTTGGTGGCAGTATCTTGAAATTTCTAATCGGAAGGCTTAGCTCTCTCAAGTTGTGCATATTCCTGAATGTGTCATGAGGAATCAGTTCAACACAATGGAAAGAGGAGTAACGTTCATTCAGTTTGAAGATTTCCAGTTTGTTCAAATTTCCGAGTCCTATGGGCAACTCCACGGGAGCCTCTATGCTGAGGAATAGTTTCTTCAAATTGACCAATTGAAGAATCACCTGTGGGAACTCTACAAATTGACAAATTACCTGTGGGAACTCTAAAAGAGGACTGTCTATGCGTAGTTCCTCTAACTTCTTCAAGTTTCCTACCTCCACTGGTATATTTCTAGTACTGCATACCAGTCTTCTTAGCTCAGTGAGTTCTCCAATCGCCTCTGGAAGATCGATATTCATTTTCGCGATCATGCTGTAAAAATGCATCACTAGTAACTTCCTCAGATTTCTAATCTCATCCGGTAATCTTTCCAGGTTTGTTTCATTCAGTTCAAGATGTCTCAGCTCTGTCAGTTCTCCAATTGATGTTGGAATTCCATCAAATTCAAATTTAAGTCCCTCCAATTTTATAACTCTCAGTTTGGACATAGATGTGACGCGGCTAAAATTGTACGCTATCCTATGTGGAGAGTTTCTGCAGCTGATGAGAGTGGTCAAATAGCTGCAGATAGCTTCCTCTGAAAATTTGAAATCATACCATACGGAATACCGACGAGACTCTGTTTTGTCAGTTTCTTCACGAGAGTTAGCGATCCAGATTCCCATGTCACGGATTACATCGTGTATTCTCGTGCTTAAATTGTCAAATTGGAGTGTCTCAAAAAGGCATGCAGCTTGCAGTGTTCCAAAGATGTTCATTCCTTCATCAAACGCTTCCTGATAGCTGCCATTCAAAGTCAGAATCCCTTCTCCAATCCAACATTCAATGAGCATGTTGGCCTCTATGACTGTATCCTCGGGATATAAACAGGTATACAAGAAACAATCCTTTTCTCTTTGATTCGACAAAGAGTCAAAGCTTAACTTCAATTGAGGAAACAGACCCGCGGCCGCAGGGATATCAGCTGGATCGCGTTGAAGAGTAGCCAATGCATGCCTCCACTCCTCCAGACGCCTTCTAGACGCCATAGACCTTCCGATGACTTTGAGTGCGAGTGGCAACCCTTTGCACTTTCTTGCAACATCTTTGGAAATCCCCACAATGTCATCATAGCTCTCAATATCGTTCTTGCTGCCGACACTTCTTTTAAATAAAGCCCAAGAATCATCCCACCCCAAAGGTTCCACCTCAATCAGTTCTGCCGACTGCATTTCCTCACATACAGCCGACTGCATTTCCTCACATACAGCTTTTGATCTAGTTGTGAAGATTAGCTTGAATGTTGCTGTGTCCAGATTCTCTTGACCTAATATGCCAAGCTTCTCAAGATCTAAAGATTCCCAAATGTCGTCAAACAATATAGCAACATTATTGTTCTTGAGTGCAGCATTTATTTTGTCAGCTCGTCTGTAACGGTTGTCATGCTTGTTCAAGTCTAAGTCTAAATTTCCCATTATCACTTCTTGGATCATATTCATGTCCAGGGTCTTGGAAACAGCTACGAAAATGACGTTGAAGTGGGAAGGCTTCAGAAAATCTCTTTCAATTTTTTTCATGAGTGTGGTTTTGCCAACACCCCCCATGCCATAAATCCCAACCATTCCAACCTCATCATCCTTGAGAAAATTGCACACCTTGTTGTAAGCTTCATCTTGCCCAATAGAAGCTGTGGAGGACATCCAGTTATTCCTTCTTTGTCTGCCAGGAGGAGCTCTTCCAACATCATTTTCTTTCGGTGGTTGTGCGGTAGAATCATTTTCCATCTGTTCATTTGGACCTACAATATTTGGAGCAGAGGAAGAAGCAGTGGATCTAAATGCATTGTTGATCATATCGGTGGCATTGGGGATTGTGGATTCAAAAGGAGGCTTGGATTCGATCTGAAGTTTGTTAGTTTTCTTGAAAAATCTGGACATCTTGGCCAACTCTTTCCTCTTTACACCAAAAAGAAAGAAAGAAAGAAATGAATAAACAAATAAACACAAACACACACACACCGTATATTCAATAATGGTGATAAAAAACCTATCAGCAATACTACAGTGGCAAAAACAAGTTTAGATTAAGAAAATGAAAGGTTGATTGCTCCATAAACGAAAACAAGGAAATCTATTTTAATGAGTTAGCACCTTATACATTATACATTGTACTAGACATGTAAAGACACTCGTACTTCCAAGATTCTATTGTTCCAAGTTCTCTTTAAAAGGAGAAGAATTTATGGAGTATCTTATTACCTATATCAATAACATGATGATTTTTTTTAATATCTGTGGCAAAATTATTGGAGTATCTCCTTAGACTGTTTCTATTTTTTATTATAATTGTTTTTAGTGTTGTGAATAAAAAATTATTTTATTGATTAATCAAATATTTATTTTATTGAATGGAGTCTCACAGAATCTCCATATATATATATATATATATATATATTAGTTACCATATACACCATGGTCATGGCTCTAGAGGCGGGTTTATTTAAACAAAACTTCTTAACCATAAATTTTTTAAAGTTTTATTAACTAAATCACCAAAATGTTTTCGCTCAATAAATAAAGTAATGTTTAGTTTTTATTTCAAATTTACCTTTTTAATTCTGATTATTTGGCTATATACATCAGATTTCTAAAAAAGTTTTCAATTTTAAATTTGGCATTCTATTTAAAAATAGTCAATCAATTTTTTAACTAAGATTTTAATTCTAAATGTGGCATTCTATTTTAAATTGAGTTTCTCAAATTAATCTTGTTTATATATATTTATTATTTGTATCACAATTTTTTAAACATTTATGAAAATATTTATTCAATTGTATGTGAGAAGCGAAAGAGGCGAATCAATTTTCA